>LS055600.1:0-14869 GCA_900241095.1 Acartia tonsa | reverse complement strand
ATACGATGCTAGATATAGTTTTTTCGTATGGATGAGAACCGGTTCCTATCCACCGGATTCGAATGAATACGAGAAAATGTCATTACAATGATTATTATACAATAAATTGTAGAGTAGCTACTCTATAATTTATAATTACATCATAAATGTAGGTCCGTAGCAAGCATGTACATTATCTTTTTTTTTAAATGCGAATGGGAAGAGATTGGATCGAGTCTCGGCTGAACACCGCGTCAAAACTAAAGATGTTAAAAATTGTTCCTATTGTAGCTATATCAGAAGTCCGAAATTTATAGTTAGAAAAGGGCGGATTCCTTGGCCTCAAAACAGATGCAACATTACTATGCACAGTCAGAACTTCCAAAAAAAGGTCGGGAAATCAAAGAGTTGTTTGTCTGTAAGGTGTTACCTTACTTAATACGCTTGGTGATTGAGCGCGTTACGCTTCAATTCACACGCAGAGTTTGTGCAAGGTATAGACATAGATATAACTTCCACCTTTGATGTTATTTGACCTTGTTTTAATACTTTTTTTTCACATAATGATATTGTTATTTTTATACATCAATATTTAATACTTAATTGTTCAAAAGTAAAACTTTATTGGAAGAGGGTATTGTGCGTCTAGGGAAGTTCTTTAGAATAGTTATTTGTGTTTTGATTTGCAATGCTTGTAGTGCAGTTGCTCTACTACTATAACTATTACTAGATGAAGGTCCATATCAAATAATCATGTTTCTTTAAGATTAACTACACTTTAATTGTATCACACAAGTTAGTTTACTAGTTCGTTTGTTTGCTTTATTTGAATCTAGTTATTCGATTTGCTTTACTGGATGTTAACATCCTTGTTTTCATAAAGACAAATAATTAATGTAGGTATCTTTGCGCGCCTAGCATCTAGAAGAGAAAAAACAATGAAATAATCAAAAAGCACCCCAATGGTCCAGTGGTTTATGTGATCTTACAGGCTAAACAAAAACCTAAGAAAGCAGCTGCAAGCATAACTTTCTTCAATTATTTTCAACAATAATATGATTTATAATCTTTTTGCCTCTCAAGTTAAGACTTAATAATTGATGTTTTCATGCTTTTTCGTTTTTCCTATCTTTTGACTTTTAGATAAAAATTAATTAAAAATCAATTTTTCGCTCTTTTCAGATATATTCTTTGACAAAAAGAAATTATTTTGTGGTAAAACTAATCACTTATCAAGTTTAATGCCAAATAGTTTAGAAAACAAGGATTATAACATCCATAATTAGCGAGGCAAATATATGTATAAATTCATTCAGCAAAATGCCAAGGAAACGGACTTACTAATGTTATACAGTAAATTTTAGAAATTGATCTCATAAAAAAGTAAAAAAATACATTTCCCCACATAAATCAAATCTACCCTGTAACATTATGGAAATGTGGACAGCGTGAGTTATAGTGTAGCTTTACTACAAAAAAATGTTCTGTAAAAATGTAGAAAATCTAGTGCTAGGTAAATGGAATATAATTTGATATGAAAAATATAATGTAAAGACATCTGTGCAAGATAATGATAAATTTATAGAGGTGTTGACCATTGGTATCGATAACCAGGGATCTAAAGGGATACGACAATGGCCGATAAATTGATTTACATCCCCCATGATGATACACAATTTTACCCCTTCTGTATATTATAATTAGTGGTCGAAACGTTTGTAAACCCAACTTAATAAATCAACCAATCAAAGTTCAAGAAAAGTCCCCAAATTAAAAAAATTGGGGACTAGTGTAATAAACTGCCTAATGTCCCCTCCCTCGCTGATTGAAAACCATTATTTAATGTGCAACTTAATCAATTAAAACAAACAAATTAATTCTGCAATTTTCACAAAGACATTCGTTGCACAAATATTAGTTTTTATTGACATTTAAAGTTTAAAAATTTCTTTATTTTGTCTGTAACACATTTAACAGGGCTCGGCATCTGCGCGCCATCTGTGTGTAAAACTCAGTGAAATTGTCATTTTATACCTTTAAAATTCAACTGGATGTCCATATTTTTTCCATCAATTTTAGGCTTATGCGCGGCGGCCGAGCCTTGATTATTATCAGAGCTACTCTGAAACTATAATTTAACTTACTGCTATCAAACTACCGAAGAGTACGGGCAGCTGTAATATATTTTAGGAGTACAAAGTAACGGTGTTCAATCTTCTCCTACAATAATTTTTATGATACATATGTATGTTAACGAGGTAAGAGGAAAGATTGACTTCAAGTCTACTGTCACATCTCCATAATTATGTGTTTAAATACTTGTGCGATTTCTATATATCGCATATATCTTTAATTCTATAGATCATTTAATAAAGTGTATGTTACTGCTGATTTAAACAAAATGTCAATATTGTGTGAACATTTCTGTGTAGGCTATCTTTTGATAAATTTTGAAGTAAATTGGTTGGAAATGGTTCTCTCATAAAATACATTGAATTTTCCTTCATATACATAAACATACCAAGGATACCGAACAATATATGGAAAGGAAACCTCGTAAAACTAAACTAAAATATGTAAAACTCAAGGGCATCCAAGCTTTTTTGGAAAAAATGGAGGATGTCAATTATATATTTGTTCAAAGCACATAAATTATTTTATGTCTAAAAATTTCAAGCATTCTTATTCGGTTTTTATCAAAACTCTACGGTATTATTTTACACTTAAATAAATATATAAAATAAACACGAAAAAATTAGTGTTTAATCAATTTAGCGAAAAAATTTAGACAAAAATAATAGCTTTGCACCTTTTAATATTGTAGAAATATAGCTTCGAGCAACTTCATATTATCTTTTTCTTTAAAAAAAACCTTATTACTTAAAAAAATTAACTAACTTTGTTGCCCCTTGCATCTGATAAGCATCTGAATATGAGCTTTTGTTTACATTAATTTTACGTAGTAATTTTGGTGTCTTTAATAAAAAAAATATAAAATCGGCCCTAGACAACTCTCAACACCCCCCTACGGCACGCCTACCAGCTTTTTTAGATTGCGTGGTTTATTACTTTTTTCTGTAGTTTTGTAAAAATATTATATTAAGTAAATAAAAAGATTTCATGATAATTGCTAATCAGCTTCAAATTATAACGTATTATTGATATATAAAATAAAAAAAGGCAAATTTTCCTTGTTTTAATTGAAGGCATGGGTCGGTAGCCGCAGCTTTATTCAGTCGAAATGTAAAAAAAAACTTCAGAACCACCCTAACCTATTTGATTTTGGACAAACCGCTGCCATCGCCGTAACATATTTAGCTGGTTAAGACTAAACATGACAACCGCAGAAGCATAATAAATATAACTACAAAATGTCCCAAGCGTTGACTAAAAAGATCATATATGTTTCGCTACCGTTAGATTTGATTGTTTTTGTTAAAATTTGAGAATTGACAAGGATGACAACATCCATAAAAACGAAGATCTTCAATCAGACAAACTGGTAGAGTGTAAGAACTTTAATGCAAATTGCTGTAATCGATATGACAATTCTAACATTCTAAATTAAGGAGCTATCCGTTCTGATAGACAAACGGACAGACCGACTCTATTCATATAAAAGCTTTGCTTTTAAATACTGAACACAATCGTGACGAAATGAAGATCATATATCAACTAGAAGTATAAACTAGATGGCAATTATTCAACAATTTTAAATTACATCTTGATTTGATAAACAAAGGTTTTTAAATCTTCCATCAACTTGGGAGGGAGGTGACAATGTTCAGATTATTACACTAGTCCCCAAAGTTTTACATTAACGTTTTCTTATTTGTTGTCCTAAAACATTGGGAACTTATTAAAACTGTTTTTTAAGTAATGGACATAACATTGGGGACTTATTAAAACTGTTTTTTAAGTAATGGACATTTAAAGCCTTGTTTTGAGTAATGTATTCAGAAACCATTAATTTAAAATATATGTGGATATTATGACAGAGGAAAAACTGTTGTCAATTTAGCTTGCTAACAATGATGGAACTCATTTATTGGTCAGTGATTCATCTAGTAGTATGTAAGGGGATGGGGTAAAGGGTATGGTAGGAGGGAATCGAAAACCTAGTGTAAGATCCTAGTAATAATATATCAATTTCATAAACCTGCTGTAACTTCTCGGGGGCGAGTTCTAGTCCTACAACCCTTTGACAAAACTTTGAGGGGAAATGTGTGTGAATGGCAATTGCGCCTTTTTTTTGGCCAGTGTATTCCTCTAACAATAACTAATAATTTAGCGCTCATGACAAAATATCAGCAGGAAACTAATTTAGTTTTCTGTAAAATGAATATAGGCTGAAATGGAATAGAGGGGGCAAGAGCTATATGTAACTTTGTCCTTCTTTTGTATTGGTTCTTTGAAATCAACTAATAATGTCGGAAAATCAAACACAGCTAAGTCCCTACAACAGAATCTATTTCTAGCAAAATAAAAGGGGTCTCCAACACTTAGGTCAGGTAGTTATCTGAATTACTCCTTACTTTCAAAACATTACACGATAAAATGGTATTTTGATTGGTTTGTCCAACCAATAATTATAATCTACATCATAAGAGGTATTTTGTTTATTTGATACTAGCGGCTTCGCCCCTAGCCTCTAGGGGCTTTGCCCAAAGAGGTGATAAAAAAATGAAGGCGAAATTCGTAAAAAAAAGAGAAATCTTCTTCAAAAAAAAGGACCAAGGAAATGTTCTGCAAAAAAAATGGGGGGGAATTTTTTTGTTTTTTTGGGGGGTTGGGGGTGTCCCATCCTCCAAAAAATAGCCTAAAACCACCACATGACTAGTAGGTATATTCCCTGAAGAGTAGACCTATCGGTTCAATGGTTACCGAGATCTTAAGCTTCAGACGGACGGACGGACATATAGACATCAAGCTACTATGTATTATAGATAGTGTTATATTAATTTTTCTTTCATTGTCCATTCCATGCATACCTTGGATTTTGCCATATGTTATGCTGTCATTAATTATACCGGTTCAAAAATAAGCAGGTTTTCTATATTATTTAATACCATACTATAACTGTATGTTTTAGATTTGAGGTTGATGGCAGTGTCTTGTCATTATAAAATAGTGACATATTTTATATTGACTTTTATTAGATGATTAAGTAGCATAGCTTTATATAATAAACAAGGATGACAACATCCATAAAAGCGAAGCCCTGAAACGGTATGACAGACGAACATTAACTATAGTAGAGTGTCAGAACTGAATATACAAAATAAAAATATATAAGTTTTGACAAAATTATACGTACATTTGTTGCAAAACTTCTTAAATACAAAATACTGTTAATAAGCATTTTTAGGACTTAATATAAAGAGTCTTCGCTTATAATATCGTATCTTAATCAGTACTCCAAAAATCAGATTAATCGGACTATTATATCACATAAAAATTGTTGTTAAAAAACAAACAACATGTTTAAAAGGGACGTATGTACATTCTGGTAACGATTATAGAGTTGCTACGCTTTCTAAATCGTACTTTACTACCAGAGTAATCATCATACAAAGTTTGAAATCGATGGACAATTCTTACAAGCCTAAACAATGAAAAAAGCTATCCGTTACGGACGACCCTAATTATAAAAAAGCTTAGCCTTACAAGAATGACAATTTAATTTTAGCAAAGCTCACAAATGAGAAATTTTAAAATTAGGATAGGTTCATCTGTCCGTCCGTAACGGATAGATCTTATAATTAATTTAGGTACGGTAGAAAAAGTCCTAATGATTTCAAACTTTGCATGGTTATTCCTGTAATAGTTTGGTATGATTTAAGAAGCGTAGCAACTCTATACTCGTTCTGATTTTATACATTTTAATGATACCATCCAATCAAGAATAAAGACAGTAGAGAAAGAGAGAAAACAATACAGAGCTGGATCTTTAAATCATTTTAGTGGTGAGCCGAATTTCAGCCAATCACAGCGCGGCATTTCATAAAATGCTCTGCTCTCATTGGTGGAAAGTTGGCTTACCCCGATCTGGCTCACCACTAAAATGATTTAAAGATCTAGCTCGGTTTACAGTCCAATTATCCTTCCCTGCATGATAATATCCTATGAATGGTTAAAATAGGTACATTAATACTTTGTTATATTTTTTTTATGAAACCCAAATATGCCTATCCCAAAACCCGCGACCGTGGCTCAACACGTAGCGCAATCGCTCGTCGTCGGGGAGGTGATAGGTCCGAATCTCGGCTTAACACCTCATTCTAATTAAAGACTTTAAAAATGGTTCCTACTGCTTCTATGTCAGGTGTGCGACATTAAGAGATGGAGTAGGGGGAATGCCTTGGCCCCAAATAGGCGCTACTCATTACCATGCACAGTTAGGAATTTCGCAGACAAAGGTCGTGAAATCAAAGGGTTGGTTGTCTGATGAGTGTTACCTAATTCACATGTTGTTTGGACAGAAAAGGAGACATTTGACTCTCCTTGGTTATCCTGGGTTGTTGGACCATGACGTTTGAATGTCATCATGGACAGCATCTCCGCCCGTATGAGGTAAGCATGCCTATCACTATACCCTAGAACAATCGTATAGTGGACAGTAGTGTGAATGTTTTTAATCAATCTTGTCATATTCATAAAATACGTTTTTACAATATTACACATGAGGGTTAATAAAAAAGTCTTAATGTTCTTTTAACATTTACAATTTACATCGATCTAAAAAGATAGAACTATTGACAACAATTACACCTCCCCCTCAAAGATTTTACATAAAATTCTAACTTTAATATGATTTTATATTGTATCCATATAATCAAGTAACAGGATGTCTGTCTGTTTGTTTGTATCGAAGGATCTCGCTACTGTTCTCCGTTACAGTCATTAAAAAAACCTTAATAGCTCTGCGACAAAAATCCGCATTTTTGAGATATTAAGCAACATATTTTATATGAATATAACAACACTTGGTTTATGTCATCCTTACATCATAAAATGTAGAGCAGCGGTAAAATGATTGTCATACACTAATAATTTGTTACATCAGTTGTAGATCGGGCATTTTAATAATTTACTCAGGCTATTGCTATTTGAACAATAAACTAGCGGCTGCGACTCTACCATCTTGGCGATCTGAATTCAATATGTAGGAAAGGGTAAAATTTAACCTAAAGCCAACCTAGGACTAAATATAAAAATAAAGTAGCCTAAAACCATCCCAAGACAAATGTAAAACTTACCTTAAATGGAGAATTTAATCAGTTTTAAAATTTTAAGCTACAGCTATTATAAAATAGGACTAGCGGCTTCGTCCCTATATGCAATGGAAAGTCCCCCTCCTAAATAGGATTGTATTTAAAGCTAAAGATATATAATTTAAAAATTCAGGTGATTTGTTTTTCCTTGGGGCTTTCCTCAATAGTACCCCACCCCAACTCCCTTATTTGTTTTGGTTACCAAAAAAATCGTGGGAGATTTTTTTTGTGGGGTATATGAGAGTATTTCGCCTCCAAAGAAAATAGCTTAAAACCACCATAGGTCCAATCGTTCAGACTGACAGATAGACATTGTTCTACTCTGTATTATAGATATCCGATCTTTACTATGAATTACTCAAAGCCAAGTGATGTCTTGTTAATGTTTTAAAATGTCCAGAAGGCACTTCATATTTGGGCTGGTTTTATAGTTACTATAATACTGGGACGTAACAACATTATATACTCAAAGCGTTACACTAAAGATGTTAAAAATTACAAATAAATTAGGAGTAGGGAAAAGCCTTAGCTTTTAAAATTGCATCACATTCACAAGCATAATTAGGGCTTTTAGGGGTTGATTGTCTGATAGGTGTTGCATAACTAAATACTTTTTATGTTTTAATTACAATTGAAATTAAACCTCTTGAGCTTATCTTAGCATTTTCAATTCATTATTACAATGCTATAATACATAGATGCAATTTGTCACTCTATTCTTTTTGGAACTAGAGTGATACTGCTAAATAAAATATCTCTTGAACCCATATATAAATTTTATAAAAACAAAAGCTCAAATCTATCATAATAAGGATGGCTCATTATATTATTTGACGTAAAAAAATAAATAGGTTTAGGTTGACCTATCCTAAAAAATAGTTTTAACATCTTTATAAATTAGAGAGAGTAGATGTTTCTTCAAGTGGAAATAGTCAGTAAGTCACACATACAAGATCTTCCCATAATTTTATCATACAGGATATATATTGTAACCTCATAAAAACTGTAATAATAAGTTTTTAGTGGCGAAGTTACTCTGTAAAAAGGCAAATCAGACCGTCAATCTTATTAAGCTTACGTGCTTATTTCCCATAAATATGGAGAATTTTTTTGGTTGTTGATAATCAATCCTTGATTACTCTGAATTTTTCACATATGACAGACACTTCACAAATTTTTAACTGTTTATTAGATGACCCATATTGAAAACTAAGACAATGTTGATTTAATGTTGGTTACTAAAAGATTAGAAATAAAATAAAACAAATGAAAATAAGATTATGTTTATAGTTGTATGCTCTCCCATCATCTATGGGCATTGGAAGACATAGATTTAGAATTGAAATTAAAACCATCCTGAGACCTATATGAAGCTTACCTAAAATCGAGAACACTATCGGTTCAGTTATAAAATAGGTCCTGACGGATAAACAAAAAAATTATACTACTTTAACAAATTATAGTTTAATCATTTATTTTTCAAATTACAAAGTTTTTTTTATTCAAATCAAAATTAAATATTCTTTATAAGAATAATCTCTAACATATCACAGTAACTTTGTTTTTTGACTGTTGGAAAAATGTAAAATCACACTAAATTTGATTAAAATTTTTCTCTCTGTATAAGGAATTTTATTGTCGTATGTTCTAACTGAATCGTTTATATTAGGGATTTTAAAAATTTATAGTATTTTTCTGTGATCCAGGGTTTTTTAGCGGTTAGCGAATTGTCCCTGAAAATGTTATGCCCTTTTAAACCAAAATCGAAGGGAGGGGGGGACGTGTAATAGAGACAACAAGCGTCATTTGATTGGTATTTTTTTTCAACCCCACCTTAAATCTAAGAAAGGGTGTGTACAGGGGTGTAGGGGCTGTATCCAACCCCTTAATTTTCCCAGGTGGTTTAAAACACCCCCTTTTGCACACAACTATTATAGTTAATAAAAGATTAGTGCACATATCAGTAATACTTGTGTATAAATCCATAAAACAATTACATTTAATAACTTCATATAATATATATCAACTATGGTCAGATGAAACAAGGATAAAAGCATTCAATGTTGACATGTTGCAGATAAAGTATTTGTCTGTCTGTGTACAATGATTCTAAGAAACTAACGAGTAACTTAGGACTTATTAAACTTCTGATCTGATAAATTTATGAAAAGAAATCTAATATATGGGTTGGGTTCTATTTGTTTTTGGTACCGTTTTTCTCAAACCTTTGCAACTGTATGAAAAACAGCTAAGAATCTATATCAAGCTTCCCAGGTAAGTATTAATTTTAATTATTTTTTCTTATAATTAAGTTTTTTTTATAGATTTTATGTTAGTTCCTTTTTCAATATCTATTACTTAATTGTGGTTTTGTTATTTTTATTGTCAATTAAAATATAACTGGATTAATTTTCAAGTGATTTCATATTTTACAAAAAAAAAGAGAATTAGAGTAATCATTTTTTATAAAAGAGTATCCACTATTTCTTTATGCCGCTAGCCGCTGCGCCCCTAGCATCTAAGGGCTTTAAATTCAAAGGGATATGTAATGGTAGAAAATAGCCTAAAACCAACTCAGGACCTTTAAGAAGCTTTACTGTAAAGGAGAACCATATCAGTTCAGTGGTTAGCGAGATCCTTTGCTACAGACAGAAAAAAGCTTACTACTTTATATTATAGGATATTTCAACCAATATGAACCTTGATAATGATAACTAGATAAGTAGTTTTCGAGATTTAAAAAACAACAAAACCCGACTTCAAGCAGGTATCATAATTTCAAAAAATGATAAAAATCCTCATTAGTTCATTTGTCTATTACTTTTTATTGATTCTTGTAAAAAATGACCAAAAAATAAAATAAAACTAATAATTTCAAGAAGAATTTACTAAATTGTATACCACCAAGAATAAGTATGTCCCTAAAAAGCGAGGTAAAATAGCATCCTACAATTAAATTGTTTTAAAGTTGATCAATTTAAACAAAAAATTACCAATTATGTACATTAAAATTATTGGTGGAAAAGTTTAGACACTGAAAATGTGTACATCCTAATCAACACGTATTAAAAGTTTTAAAATCAACGCATTATCTACGGACTTTAAAGTCAACGCATTATCTACGGACTTTATTTACAGTAGTGCTCAAGTAAGAAGCGATTAATGTCCGCTGGATTACAACCGGTTCTGAGCCATGCTAAAAAAAAACATGTCGTGCCGTATTATAGATGTTATTTCACAAATGATGAATTATATTCTAGTTGATTTAACTTGGGCTTTCTGCCACTCTGGACCAACAAACCTGTAATTAATCTTGATGATATAATGTTTTATTTTACTATCTGTGGAAAGATGTTTAAAATACTATGCGATAAATAACTATTATTACATTGTTTCTGTAACCCTAAAAAGGTAAAAAGCATAAGACTCAACAATTCAACATTGCGTACAAAACGATAAAGTTTGAGTACAAAACGGTATAGTTTCTGTATGTCGATGGAAAAAAGAGACAATCACTAGACGTTGTATCGTCATGCTCCTAATTCAAATCAAATATTTACAAACAAGGATAAGTAATTTCATAAGTAGCTCAGTCAACAAACAATCCAATAATAAATGACATTGTTTCTTGATTAAATATTTTAGTTTTTAAAAGAGAACTTAAAACAAAAAATTTTAAGGGGGTTATTTTTCTTGAGGCTATACATCTTCATAGGGTGGTGTTGCCCTCCCTCAAATTAGTCATTAACCTCCCCAGGACCTAAAAGAAGCTACAAAACAAAGGAGAACCATAATGGTTTAGCGGGTAGCAAGATCCTTCGGTACATATAGACAGACACTCAGAAATCCTGTTTCTTTATTAAAATGATTAGGTGTTTTTTGGACGAATCCTTTTTATTGTTGTAAGTACCTTTAATTACATTTCCCTTGTCTTGGTGTCTTAACTGAACAACATAAAGCCTCATACTTGTTTATGTAGCTAAAAGATATCATAAACCTATTTTCAATGACATTTATTATGATGTGATTAAGGCCGAGATTGAATTCCGACACCATACCAACAACCAGCGGACTTACTATTTGATAGCTATATAATAGTTTATAGAGTATCTTCCTATATATTAAAAATTGTATGAAATATGGGATATTTTGTAAAAAAAAACATCATAATAAGAAAACAAATAAAAATATGATTTTGCGTTATCATTTAGCTTTTGTTTATATGAGATAAATAAGATCATATTTTTTTTAATTCAAGCAATAATTCCAAGTTATGCCAATACCTTAAATGTTTTATAAAGGGTGTTCAAAAAAAACAATCGCTTACAGTTTTAACCCTCTTAAGTACTTCAAATCTTGGAGATAGAACTTATAGTTTTTGATAGGGCAGTAAAAAACCTTTCTATATGCACTTTCCTTGTAGAGCAAACTTCTCCTCAAGGGCTAGGTTTCGAGCTCTAGTGCTCTGGAGAGCTAAGGAGATTCGTTTTTTTCTCATTTCCATTTCTTTGGCATGAACTGTATTATTTTTTTATTAGTTTTGGACCAAAGCTGTAAGGTTAAATACAAAAAGAAGTGAAGCAATTGTTTTTTGTTTCAACACCCTTTAGAAGTGGGAGGCGGGGAAATAGCCATACCCAGGGATAAAGTTACTTTAAGGGTGATTAAAACCAATATATTTCTTTTGAAACGTCAAAATTTACCTGATTTTTCAACGCTGAAAATTTTATAGCTGGATTTAAGAGGTTTAAGGAAGGATGGAAGCAATGATCAGTTAATTAAATAAACTCGCCAAAACTAGGTGCCAGACGTACAGATAAAGATAAATTATGAGTACATGTTTAACTAAAAAACTAGCTTAATATTTTATTATTATTACTCTATTAATGACCTTTTCTTATAATTATACGTTTTTGCAATACAGCAATTTTGGACAAAAAGTTTTACAATGACTTCCAACCGATTGCAAGGGAAATCGGAGGTTAACTGTAACATAAATTTGCAATAAAAGTTTCATTAGAACGTTCTCTCATTCGTTGCACGAAAAATTTTGGATACTTTTATTAATCTCGATATGGTTTTACAAATCTTTAGTGCCAAAACTTTTCCACCTAGATTGTTAATTTACAGAGCGGGTAATTTTGTAGATTGTAATTTGATTCGTTTTGAGAAACATATAAAGATTAAATAAAGAAAGCTTATTGCGACCAAGAGGTTTAGCTTTTGATTAATAATGCTTTATCTAGAGAAAGCAGAGTAGGGAACCAGAATTGGAAATATAACTTGGACAATCATGGCCATAGTAGCGTAACATTAGCACTGATTTTGCATATTATATTCATGTGTATAGCTGAATCTTTGCAAACATGTATTGAAGATCTCATTAAATGCACCGAGAAGCATGTTATTAGTACAGGACAAGTTTTAGGCTATTTTTTAGGGGAAGGTATAGGAAATTATCTGAGATTCGTGTTTTGAATTAGTTGAAAAAAGCTATTTTAATAATCACGTCTTAACTATGCTGACTTACATCATTTATTTTACACAATACTTATTTCCTTCTAACTAATCGAGCACCATTTGTAAAGCACACAAAGTCTCAAAATCACAATGATAGCGGGATGGGCTAATGGAGAAAATAATTTCATAATACAAAAAATCAGTTATTGCTTTTTCAAGTAATTAGTGTTTAGTATCTTTTAACTGAATATTTAAAATGAATAAATATCCAAAAAATGTGACAAAGAATCCTTTTATTGAAACAGCACAAACTGCATAACACTTTCCTACTTTAACCTTTTTATATCATCTAGGAAAAACTGAACACAAAATATTTTCGATATATATTGTATTCCTTACCCACTGAAAAAGCTTAAGTTTGTTTAAGTAATGAAGTTTTATTTAAATTTATAAATTACATTTTTGATATTAATTACTCTATTTAATTACTGGAATGCATTAATTTACAACATGCTTTTAAATTAACATCGTACAAATTTCTCATTATCAAATAATTGTCTAACAAACATTGCCAATTATCAAGGGACAGATTTTTTTTAAGATGTAACACGATATTATCTTATTTTCTTAGAAATCACAATTCCAATAATTAAATTATTAAGATCAACAAATCAATAGAAATATATTATAAGCAAGGTTTGAAAATCTTTGAACAATTCCAACATGTATGAATGTACGATCAGACTTCCATTTCGAATATGCTAAAATAGTTTTGCTCTTATTACATCTAAAACAATTTAAACTTAAAAGAAACATGAATTAAAGATTAAGTTTCTAAAGAAAATTAAGATGTAATTTATCTAAATGTTTCTACTAAAATTTAAAAAGAAAAAGTTATTAGTCTAATGAACATAATTTATCTATGAAATATATTTTCTCAGAAATTTGAAATTATTTAATGCGCTATTCTTTATTTAATGTTTATTTAAACTTTTTATCAGACTAAATTACATTTAAGCAAAGCTCAATTAATCAATTTTCTAAATTTTTTAGCCTAGCTAAATTTGTTTTTTTTTTCGGCGACATTTTATTTAGAAGTCTCAACTAAACTTTAAGGCAAGAATGCATTTACGGTACAATATATCTGGATATTAGAGCAGGGGAAAATTTTCGTCAGTTTAGGTTGCTAACATGGAACTCGTTAATTGTCAGTTCGTATATCCAGTAGGAGGGGAGGGGATGGTTTAAATGGGATTGAAGGATGGATTCGTTATTTAGCCCGATGCAAGTTTCACTTTATGGAGAACTATGAAAATCTGGTGAATGATCCAAGGAAAGATATATCCATCAAAGTAAGCCAGTCCATATTAAGTACATAATGAGACCTCATTATTAAAGAAAATTTTCTTCAACGATTATTCGTGTTAGGAACTAGCATCTCAAAATAGGTTAATTATTAAATAATTATAGATATCCTTTTATGTAAAGTAGTAAGCTTTTTTTGTCTGTAGCGAAGGATCTGGCTAACCACTGAACCGATCGGGTTCTCCTTAACAGGGTAGCTTCTCATAGGTCTCGGGAAGGTTTATAACTATTTGGGGGGAGGGTACCACCACCCTCTCAAGAGAAATTACAAAAAATAAATTTTTTTACGTAGAGACTTGAACGCAACATAGAAATGTTATCAAAAAAACCAGTTAAACTGCCACTAGATGCCTCTAGGGGCGTAGCCGCTAGTATATGTATATAGTATCAAAAAAAAAAAAAAATATGTATTAAATTGAACTTACACACTTTCTAAAAGTTAACACGGATGATACAATGCATAAATAAAAATAACTACAGTTTTCAAATATAGCCTTACACAGAACTCTCATTTTTTTAATTGAAGAAACACTCGTCAGACAACCAGTCTATTTTGTCTTGTCTTTTCACCATCTAACAAATTTATTAACAAAAGCACATAAATCAAAGTAAGTGTTCAGTAAGATCTCGTACCATTAAACTGTTTACAAAGAACAAATATAGAGAAGCTACGCTTAAAGATGCATCTTTCCTAATTAAAATATGATTTTCTCTATCTTTCTATTTTTTTCTTCTTGGTCTTTTCACTTGAAAAAATCACAAACGAACCATACTTTTAAGCTCATACATTT
>LS055599.1:0-14875 GCA_900241095.1 Acartia tonsa | reverse complement strand
CGAACCTAGTAATAGTGTCTAACTTTTTATCTTCGTGACGTAACAAAAATCCATCTCTTTTTTAGGGGTTTCCTTTCCCACCTCCCCTCTCATCCTTCGATTTTTGTTACGTCACAATGATAAAAAGTTAGACACTATTACTAGGTTCCCGTACGCCTATTTTAAACAAGTTGCTTTTTAACTTTTTTAACAACAGTTTTTTATGTGATATAATCATCTGATTGATCTGATTTTTGGAGTACTGATTCCTATTACAATAAAGTACAATAATATTAGCGAAGCATCTCTATAATCAAGTCCTAAAAATGTAAGTATGTCCATGATCATTATCCTGTATCAAGCATTTTTTCAGCAAATTCATATACAATTTTGCTTCGACTTTTATACATTTACATTCTGCTTATTCAGTTCTGAAACTATACAAGTGATAATGTCCGTTTGTCCTACCGTTTCAGTGCTTCGCTTTTATGGATGTTTTCATCCTTGTTTTTTATCAAATAAGTTAACAAACCCATTAAATTATCATTATTATATTGGTTATTTGTCAATTATAAGGGATAGGTCAATGACCGATAAAATAATGTACATCCCCAATGATGATACACAGAATTACCCCTTGTGTGGATTACAATAAGAGGTTGAAATGTTTTAACACTCAACTTCATGAACCAACTGTATTGAAAATATTTTAATAAAAAGTGCCCTAAGTTGTTAAACCAACGAATAAGAAAACTTTATGATAAGCCTTTGGGGACTAGTGTAATAAACATCCCAATTTCCTATCCCTCCATGGCCAATGATACTTTGTAAAAGCAAAGATTTTCTAAAATTAGGGTTGGTCCGTCCGTCAGTACGTCCGTTACAGTTAGCTCTTTTTGTTATTTTTAAACAGGTTAGAATTGCCCTAGCTATCAATTTCAAACTTCGCATGCCAATTCCTATAAGAGTTAGGTACGACTTAGAAAGCACAGCAACTGTGTAATCGTTACCAGAAAGTCCATACTTTTTGACAACTAATTTTCTATTAATTATTAAAATTATTCTATTCATCTGATTTTTTAATACTGATTCCTATTACAACAAGGTAAAGTGTTATAAGCGAAGCATCCCTATTATAAAATCCTTAAAAACGTCAGTATGTCCTTAAACAGTAACATGTATTGAATCAGTTTTGCAACAAATTTACTTAAAATTTTGAATAGACATATTCAGTTTATTCAGTTCTGACACTCTGCAAGTATTAATGTTTATGTTTATCCTTCCATTGCAGAGCTTCGCTTTTATAGATGTTGTCATCCTTGTTACCTATGTATGTTTTCAGTTTACTGGATGTCTTTCTTTTAAAATTTCTCCTTGTAAACTCACAAGTGCATTTTAGTATAAAACTGAATCTCCTCTATATCCTGGGTCGCGCGGTCTGTATGTCCATAACAGATAAGTCTAATTGTTGATTCAAACATGTTTCCTTGATGATTTCTGTACAAAATTATGAAAATCGTAGCAACTCATGATCATGAGCTGATCAAGTCCGTATGTCCATTTTGAATATGAAGATTTTTTTGTTTTTAGACAAATCTTTACAGAAGGAGTAATTATGTTATTGGTGATTTACATCAATTTATCCGCCATTGTCTTATCCCTTTAGATCCTTGCAGGCATACACAGAATATCATTTGTTTGATTTATTATGGATATTTTCATCCTTGTTTTTCTTAGAATTAATCTAGGAAATGTAATATTGCATGGTCTAATATGTTTAGGCGTTTTCTCTTAAAGTGACTTGTTGAGCACCGAAACCCTCCTACCCCTCTCCTTATTTTGACATTGGAATCACAATGGGCGTTTTTATTACTTTACGCCAGGTTAGGTTGGATTATAACGAGTGTTAAAACACCGCAGTTTTAGGCTGATGGATTGATTTACATCCCCACTGATCATACACAAAATACCCCTTCTGTTGATTACAATTAGTGGTTAAAACGTTTGGACACTAAAATTGTTAACTAGGTAAAATTCATTGAAAGTCCCTAATGTTGTCAAGCCAACAAAAAGAAAAACTTTGGGAACTAGTGTAATAAACAGCCCATTGTC
Source organism: Acartia tonsa (assembly GCA_900241095.1). Taxonomy (NCBI): domain Eukaryota; kingdom Metazoa; phylum Arthropoda; class Copepoda; order Calanoida; family Acartiidae; genus Acartia; species Acartia tonsa. The sequence continues at coordinate 12,784 of LS055599.1, read as the reverse complement.
TCCTTCCTTCCTGGTTAGGGGCCATTGCAGGTGTTGTTAGGCATAATTTATTTAAATTTTTTGGAGGGGGAGGGTTTTTAATGCTTGACAGTCACTTTGAAGGAAAGCAACAATGTTTCTTATATGTATAGAGGTTCCTCCTCCCCTTCATAATTCTTGGAACTGTGTAAATTATAACATTTGCATTTAAACAAGGATGTCATCATCCGTAACATCGGAGCTCCAAATCACTTTCGGACAAACAAACATCCTTATAATAAAGTAACAGGATGTCTGTTTGTTTGTGTGTATGTTTGTACAGAAGGATCTCTCTAACCGCTGAACCGAACGGGTTCTCCTTTACAGGATAGCTTCTCATAGGTTTATAACTATTTTGTGGGAGGGTATTTTGGGGGAGAGAAATCGTCTCTAGATAAAAATCCACCCACCAACATTTTTTTTTACTTTTCTTTTTATATATAAATAAAAATTTGGTTATCAAATTCAACTACGCGGCTTTCTCCTCTTGGAATTTTTTTTCTTCAATTTTTAAATTGTCTTATCCCGTAAGATCTTTGTTATGTTGTATGGTGTTATCCTTTTTTAGCGCGCAACAAAAAAACTCACAGTAGGTTTGATGACAGATAAATTAAGGGTCTGATTTGTACAGTATACATAAGTTTTTCTCGAGTATTAAAACTTCAAAATAAAATATACATATTCTTCAATGTACAAAAAAAGACTAATATTTATTTGTACACTTTAAACTTGCGCACATACTCTTGGACTACTGGGTGACTGTCACCGTTTTTTTTCTTTGTGTATGCGCAGTTTGGTCATAAAATATACGTGTGCAAAAATATTTTCTTTAACTTTCTAAATTGTAAAATAAAGCTAGGGGAGAGGAAATAATAGAACTTTAAATGTATATTATTTTATTATCTACTAGCGGCTACGCCCCGAGTGGCCTCTAGGGGCACTTTTTAAATTTTAAATTTTTTTAAATAATACATTACCTTTCTATGTTGTGTTCAAGTCTCTATACGTAATTTTTTTGGTTGATTTTTTTGTGATTTCTCTTGGGAGGGTGGTGGTACCCTCCACCAAATGGGACTTATGAGAAGCTACCCTGTTAGGGAGAACCCAATCGGTTCAGTGCTTAGCGAGTTCTTTCGGTATAAATAGACACACAAACAGACAGACAGACATACATCGTTCTACTTTAGTGCTACCAGTTTTTACAGAGGAAGTGCACCAAAATCTTTTTATGTATCTCTGTGTGCGCCGGCAGGGAGGAAGGAGACATTGGGCTGTTTATTATAGTAGTCCCAAAGGTTTTTAATAACGTTTTCTTTGGCCAAACAACATTGGGGACTTTTATTGAATTTTGATCTAGGTTAGTTCATTAAGTTGAGTATCCAACCACTTATTTTAATCTACAGAAGGGGTAGTTTTTTGTATCATCATTGGGGATGTACATCAATTTATCGGCCATTGTCTTATCCTTTTAGATCCCTGGTTCGCGGGAGAGTAACAAAGTTGCAAGTCACTCTCTCTGTTTATATAATTTCTAAACACTTTATGTGCATGTACCATAGCTATGGGTCTTAAAGGAGTACAGAAACCAGCAGTTAAACAATCATATTCTATCTGAGGTACCATAGCTATGGTTAATAGAGGAATACAGAAACCAGCAGTTAAACAATCATATTCTATCTGAGGTACCATAGCTATGGTTAATAGAGGAATACAGAAACCAGCAGTTAAACAATCATATTCTATCTGAGGTACCATAGCTATGGTTAATAGAGGAATACAGAAACCAGCAGTTAAACAATCATATTCTATCTGAGGTACCATAGCTATGGTTAATAGAGGAATACAGAAACCAGCAGTTAAACAATCATATTCTATCTGAGGTACCATAGCTATGGTTAATAGAGGAATACAGAAACCAGCAGTTAAACAATCATATTCTATCTGAGGTACCATAGCTATGGTTAATAGAGGAATACAGAAACCAGCAGTTAAACAATCATATTCTATCTGAGGTACCATAGCTATGGTTAATAGAGGAATACAGAAACCAGCAGTTAAACAATCATATTCTATCTGAGGTACCATAGCTATGGGTCAGAGGGGAGTACAGAAACCAGCGCTTAAACAATCATATCCTATATGAGGTACCATAGCTATGGGTCATAGGGGAGTATAGAAACCAGCACTTAAACAATTATATCCTATCAGAGGTATCATAGCTATGGGTCATAGGGGAGTACAGAAACCAGCTCTTAAACAATTATATCCTACCTGAGGTACCATAGCTATGGGTCATAGGGGAGTACAGAAACCAGCGCCAATCAAATCCTATCCTTATAATAAAACCAAAGGATCTCTTTCTGTATTGGTCTCTAGGGGCGTACCCGCTTCATTTAACTTAATACAAAGTATTTATCTTTATAATAAAAATTTGTGTACCTCTTGCAAAATTTATATAGTTTTTATTATCAAATTAACAGTAATGTCTAATTAGTTATGAAAGTACTAAACTGTGCATTAAAATTATGTGAAAATGTGTAATAATATCATTTTTTTTATTGAAATACAATATCTATCTATCTATCATAATGCTTTCATAAAATATTTTGTTCCAATTTAAGCACTTGTTGCTAAAGTCAAACTGAACCAAATCCTGTGGTTCCATACATAGTAATACTAGGAATTGCAGAGTATATGGAACCAGGGAGGGAGGGGACATTGGACTGTTCATTACACTGGTCCCCAAAGTTTCCAAAGTTAAGCATTTACTTATTCGTTAGCGTAACAACTTTGGGGACTCATATTGAATTTTCAATGCTATTTGTTTCCAAGTTAAATAGAAAGCGCAGCAACTATATAATCATTACCGGAATGTTCGAACGTCCATGTTAAACATGTTGATTTGTAGCTAAACATGTAAGTATGTCTTAAAACAATATCCTTTATTAAAGTAGTTTTTCAACAAATTTACTTATAATTTTACATTTATATTCTGATTATTCAGTTCTGACACTCTACAAGTGTTAATGTTCGTTCGTCCTACCGTTTCAGAGCTTCGCTTTTATGGATGAAGTCATCCTTGTTTTCATATATGTATATACATATTAAGTCCTAAACAAAGCGGGTGTGTAGAAACTAGAAAACGGACGGGAATTTGGGCTGTTTATTGCATTAGTCCCCAAGGTTTAATAATAATATTTTCTTATTCGTTGGCTTAACATTGGGAAATTTTATTGAATTTTGATTTGCTGTTTAGTGTTTAAACATTTCAACCACTAACTGTAATTCCTCGTAGGGATAATTTTGTATCATCATTGGGGATGTACATCAATTTATCGGCCATTGACTTATCCCAAAATAATAACTTTGGGGACTAGTGTAATAAACAGCACATTGTCCCCACTCAATCTGGATTACATCTGTTGGTCTGTGGTTCATTACCAAAGGATCTCCCTAATCGCTGAACCCATATGGTTCTCCTATTCAATGTGGATTCTCGTTGGTCTTGTGGTTAGGTTTTTAACTATTTTGGGGGAGGGTACTACAGCACTGCAAAGAGAAATCGCTACTATAAAAGAGGACCCCTCAAATAAAATTTCCTCACTTTTCTCATTAAAATTAAAAATTTGAAGGGATCTCTCCGTCTGTCCATCTGTCTGTCTGTCCGTTTGTCCTTCAGTCAAGAACTGGAAGAAACATGATTTTCCCAGCTCCTATACAAGATTAAATATGCTAAATATTCTTCATATTTTTACTAAGTTAATTAGTTAATTGGCAGAAGGGGGTTTGAAAACATTTCCCTAGGCTAACACCCTTCATGTCAAGGGTTAAGTTAGAAAATAAAAATTGAAAAGGATTTAAAATCATGAATAAAGTATAATTATAAGACAAAGTTTTTATCCCCTATTTCAGATTTACAATGTGCAAGAAAATTACATTGAAGAATGTTTTCTTAATTCTTATTATATGCTTATTAAACAAAAATTTGTCAGACAGTAATTTTAGACTGAACTCTGAAAATCTACTAGACGAGAATTTATGGAATGAAAGTTTTGAGTTTTCAGACCCTTCAAAGTTAGAACTTCCAGGAGAAGAATTTATTCCTCTGTTATTTGTTTTTCTTAACAATAACTATACAATGTCTAATGGGAATTTCCAAATTGACACTCCAAGGTAAAACCTTTATCCAGACAATCAAATTATTATAATAAATATTTGTCATTATATATATATCCTTATGATAAAGTAACAGGATGTCTCTTTGTCTCTTTGTGTGTACCAAAGGATGTCGATCACCGGTGAACTGCTCAGGCTCTCCTTAACTGGGTAGCTTCTCATAGGTCCCAGGAAGGTTTATACCTACTTTAGAGGAGGGAACCACCACCCACCCGAGAAAAATCACAATTTTTTTTTTTTAATGTTGTGTACAGAGACTTGAACGCAACATAGATAGGTATCGTAGAGACTTGATCGCAACATAGATAAGTATCGTAGAGACTTGAATGCAACGTAGATAGGTAACATATCATCTAAAAAGTACCACTAGAGGCCTCTTGAGGTGTAGCAGCTAGTCTTAATTGATATTGAGTGTAATGAAATGTAAATATTGGTTTTAAATTGTTCATGTTTTCTAAATATTAAATCACTCAATTCAATTCAGGTATGTGACATACTTGCACAGGATGTTGCATTCTTTATTTTCTGAAAGTTCTGGTTCTCCTCTTCATCTCATTTTCTTAACTGATGAATCAAGCAAGGTATAATAATGATTATTTTAGTTTTGGTTTTCTGACATAAAAATAAAAAAAATAATATAAATCTGTTTTTTTTTTCAGGATGTTTTGCTAAAAGTTTTAACAAATGAGGTTGGCAAAGTTATAACTGAAAAGTTTCTTATGAAAAGCAGGAAGAGCAAAGCAAACAAAAAATGGAATTTTCCTAGGTAAATATTTTATGCTGTCTTTTTTTTATCTTAATCCATCAAACCTTTTGTTAGGCCCTGTTCTAGGCTTTTAGTGTTGTCAAAGTAGGAGTGGTTATTTTTTCTGTGCTGGGAGGGAAATTGAATTTATAAGCTATAATCCTGCTAGTCCTGATTCTTCAGATATTTAGCAATCTTATATTAGCTCCTGTGACAACTATTTTTAGCTTGGATATTTGAAATTTTGATTTTTAGCTTGTGATATGTGGATGCATCACAAATTTATATTTTGAGAAAATCTGCCAAAAAGTATTTCTGCCTGCTTTTTTGTGGTTTATAGGCTTATACGATTGTCTTTTCTAGCCCTCTCACTATATAAGAAGCTGTATTAAGTATAGGGGGTATTGGGGTAACCTTTTTTTCACCCCAAGAGTTTGCAAACAAATAGTTAACATGAAGTTCTAATTAATCAAAGACTTTTTGTTCCTATAAATCAAAAGTATGTAAGCAACCCACGAAATTTGCTTTTGAATATCAAATATCAAAATATGCATACTTTCTAATTTTTAGGTTTAGAGTCAGTTTGCTGGAAATGAAGTATTTTAAATCAAATTTCAAAGAAAAAATAGGTGAATGAAGAATAATTTGATATAATAAAGTATTTGAATAAATAAAGTTATATCTGTTAAACTAAATCAATATTTTAGATGACTACATAGACACACTGTGTATTGATGATTATAGTTCAATAGCTATGGTATATTTATAGAAATTTCATTAAGAAAGAAAAAATTTATTTGCTTTAACATATTATAAATCAAGCAGATGAAGTGACTTTAAAGAACTGACCACAATAATTGCAAAGCTATTCTTTCATTATACTAAAACTTTATCAATTTTAATATTGAAACAATAAAACTATTTTTAAGTTAATCAAAAGTAACTCCTCATTTTTAAAAGGATTTTTTTGATTCTGATCCAGAGGAAACAACAACTTCTGTAGTTTTAAACACTAGGCTGATAGAAGGGTGCAAAAAGGTAAACAAAAACTAGAATAATCAAAAAATTTTAAAATAAAGCATTCATGGAAGAATAATGAAATATCATGAAAGTGATTGATCAATTTATTCCTTCAGTAATTCATGTTCCTATGTGATCAAAGGTGTCTTTTGTTTAGCTTTTATACAACACAGCATATTGCAAAAATAAATTTTTAGATCTCTTTATAATAGCTAACAGATGAAATTAAGATTGATTTTTAAAAATTTTATATAATCTCTATTGCATGCATGAATAATCTCCTAGTTTGTGACAATTCAGTGCTTTTTTTCGCCATAGTTTTTATTTCTAACACAATATTAAAAAAAATAGTATGAATTATTATTTCAAGGAATATAAATGGGTTCAATTTCTTTTACCTGGCATACTTTCTCCAAGCTTTGAGAGAATCATAATATTTGATATTGATCTCAGATTAAGGTAAGTTTATTGTTTAAAATGAACAGCTGGAAGTCAGTTGTAAAACTACTAAAACTATTTTGTCTGTCCGGAATTCTGTAAATCTGTCTGATTTACTTGGCTTCTAGTAAAGATAGAAGGCTGAAATCTTTGGTGAACATTCCCTGTATCGATGATCATTAGGTGTATAATGTACTTTGTCTGTCAGTCATGACTAAAAGACATTGAAAATAGTTTTATTTATATTTCAGAAAATTTGTGATTTCTAAGAATTAATTCACATTTATAAACTGAACATTTCTCTATAACTCATTTTGTCTGTTTGTTCTTTCATGAATATTACTTGCTTTGCTACTTGTTGTCATCCTTGTTTTTTTTATTTCTAATCTTGTTTTATATTATAATTGTGGTTTATTCATTAATATATACCAATATATGAATTTTACCAAATTTTGATGGATGAAATCAAAAGAGTATTTTTATTCTATAGTAATTTACTATAATTATGAAGCAAAATATGAAAATCATTGAAAAAAGTATAAATTTATTTTTAAATCGTTGAATGATTATTTTTGACCTTGATGTGATAAAATAGCTATATACTCAACGATACCTAATAACCTTAGATCTTGAATGAAATTTATTATCAAAAATATTCGTTTTCTATCCTTACCTATAACACAAACCCCATGTACAAAATCTTGAAATAAATACAAAATTTATTTTTTAAATCTAGGTGTGATATTGGAGACTTATATAAGTATTTTGATCAAATGAACAGGTAATTTCAAGATAATACAGTTTTGTTGATAAAATTGCATTATTTGTGTACTTAATTTGTATTTCTGACTTAATTTCACTTTAAAATTAGCCAAAAAATTGACTATTATTAAAACCAAATAATACCTTAAATCATTAGCCAATCTGTAATGAAAATTTAGAGATTCTTTATACACTTTTGTAGAAAAATATTTGTATTCAAATAATGTCTTATTGCATAATTTAAGTGAACAGGCCCTTGGACTTGGAAAGGAATGGGGGGATGTATCATATGAAACTGCTTGGTACAGAGGAAGGACATTGACTGGTCTTCAAATAGGAGAACCATATCCATTTTTACAGGTATCAAACTAAACAAACTTACATATTGTCTTAATAATTGGCTTACTTTGGTTAATAAACCAATCATTAATATAAAAAAAATTAATTATAACAGTAAGTTTACTCACGAATTATCTAATTTAAATTTAGAATTTGAATTCTGGTATTGTTCTGATGGACCTACAGAAATTGAGAAGAAAGTCTAAATACAAAACTTTATTTGCTCCAATGAAAATAAAATCCTATATCAAAGAGTTCAATATTCCCACTTGGGGAGATCAGGTAAAAGAATGGCTTTTAAATTGATTAATTGCTAAAATTTTTAATATCCACAGGAAGATGTTTAAAATACAATGCAATAGATAACTATAGAAATATTTTTTTTGACAAATTTTAGTTAATTAATCAATTGTGTTTAAGATAGTTTACTCACTGATCAGATGGAAAGAAAAACATCAGGTTACCTGATTTTCAAAACAAAATATTCTTAATCTTTAAGATTTATCTGGCATATCTTTTTTATTTGAATATCGATATTGCATTCAATATATTGTAATTTTATCCACCCCTCTAGATGCATTATAATAATTTAATAAAGTTTTGGTTCATTTATTACAGGGCCTATGTCTGTGCATGATATAATCTAACCTTACCCAAACTAAAATAATCCTTATAATAAAGTAACAGGATGTCACTTAGTCTGTTTGTCTGTCTGTTTGTGTGTACCAAAGGATCTCGCTAACTGCTGAACCAATCGGTTTTTTTGTAATAGGGTAGCTTCTCATAGGTCCTGAGAAGGTTCAAAACTGCAGGGTACCACCACCCTCCCAAGAGAAATCACAAAAATATTAAAACATTTTTTGCCCAGAGACTTTAAAAAAACATTAGGAAGTATCTTAGAGACTTGATTGCAAAATAGGTAGGTGTCATAGAGACTTAAACCAAAAAAAAACAAAAACAAAAAAAAGTGCCACTAGAGGCCTCTAGGGGCGTAGCCGCTAGTAAACAATAAAAGAGGCTCCTTTTACTTTACATTTATTCAAAAATAATTGGGATGGGGTTCAGTGCTCACTAGTTTACTAAGTGATGGCATAATCTCTTCAATTTAGATATAAGTGGATATTATTATTTAGATATATTTACTTCCATGCTTGTTTAACTATCAGGTAACATTCATAATAACAAGTTTAAAATATTGCCTGAAGCTACTTATAAGTATAAAAAAAACAATTTTATTTTCACTACTTTCTTCAGTTTGACTTCAATGCTATTTAACATGTTTACTTATGTTTTTTTTTGGAATTAAAAAATAGCTCAGTTTAAAGTTTAGATACTTAAAAAATGTCAGTGATTTAAAAATTTAAATTTTAAACTCCTGTTTCACTAGAAAACAACTTTATAGAATGGACAACAAAATATTCAACCAGTTTTCTTAGGTTCACCCTTAATGTTGTATATTTAATTTACTTTAAGAGTCTAGTTCCAAAAATGATTGGAAATGATGAAGATATTCAAGAATTTCCTTTATGTAGACAATGTTATAGCACACAATACTTTTTCTGTAAAGGTAAGCTTTTCTTTAAATAAAAATACTTATTTATGTAAATTAAACTCTACTCATTTTCCTCATATGGATGATATGGCTGCATAAGCACAATGTACATTTGGACCTGCATAAATATATACTCAAATTAAACTTAGATAAATCTATATCATTTATAAATCAACTTCATTCACAATAAAATTAGAAGTTTTTTGTTTTGAGGAGCTACATGTTTTCTTTAAGAATATAGCAAACTCTTCAGTGATGTGCATACTTTTAAGGGCCAAACAAACATAAAAATATTGTTATACTTTAAACTGAATTAACATACATTAGTTTTAGATTTGAAATAAAATTGACATGCACTAACAACATTTTACAAATTATATAAATTATTTTCTCGTATTCATTTGAATCCGGTGGATAGCCATTGCCTTCGGCACCTCGGGGCTAAAAAAAACTGGTTTTAATCTCATAATCTATATCCGCGGAAAGCCGTTTATAATACGATGCGAGAAATAACTATAACAATCCATACATTTTCTACCCCACAACCTATAAACTGACAAAAAATAATACAAAGGTTGATTGTATGTTTTTTTTTTAATCCTTCATTGCATTTAATTTTGTATTTTAGGCAAAATTATGGTAGAGCACACCAACCATGAAACAGACCTGATTGAAACTTATCCAGCATTGTACAAATACAACAACATTTTTAAACTGGACACATGGTGTGACAATCCAACCTGGAAACATTGTTACTAAAAAGTTTTGGCTTATATTTGTTTTAAACCCCAACATTTTAAGATGAGTGGGGGGGGGGAGAGGAATACTTTCCTCTTCTCCCTCCTCCTATGGTTTTTATACCTCATTTTCTTTTCATCAAAGACACAGGGCTAAAATCAATTAACCTCATAAAAGAGACTTATGCCAAGTTCACAAAAAAACTTTTAAAGGTTGACACTGGGTCAACCTAAACAAGTACAACCAATGAATACCTTAATAAAATCTGTCAACCTAAAGCCTAAAGGTCAAGCAAAAATTGAAATATATTTTGATAATTTGCCTTTGTCAATAAAATTTAAAAGCATAACTTTTCTATATAATAGTAACAGGATCCCTCTCTGCCTGTCTGTATGTGTTTCTGTTTTGAAGGATCTCACTTCCCACTGAACCAATTTGGTTCACTTTTACATAGTATCATCTGAGTTCAGGGAAGGTTTATAAATATTTAGGGGGAGGATACCATCACCCTCCCTAGAAAAATTGCCAATACTTCCCAAAAAAAAGTTCCCAGTGAGCAGTGATAATATTGTAGAAATATGAATAAGAAACATCTCTTCTCTTAACATTAGAAAAATTATTTCTTAAATATTATAAATGAAAACATGTTAAACACCAATATAGGTGTATAACTAGAGGTATAAGGGACTAGCCAATAGTCTGTGATAAACATAGAGGTTTTGGCATGAATATCTGCTAGGGGCCCTCAAATATAAAAAGTTAAATACATATGTTAAAAAGTTTATGAATATCCATCAACAATTATTTCAATGAATTATATTTTGTCAACTATATATGTAGTATTATCTCTCACTCTTATCATATCTATACGATAACTAATAAAAAAAAATAAGATCTGAATTTATTCTTTTATCACCAGTAACAAATTAGTTCGCTGTATATGTGGTGATCTGATCCCTGGAGTTCTTGCGGTGGACATAAAAAGAATACATACCTAAGAAAAAAATAGATATCTATGAAAAATATAAAAAAAAATTGGGGGGGGGGTTTTTGTTTTTGAGGGAGTTTGGGGTGTCCAATCCCCAAAGAAAATTCACCACAGGACCAGTAGGTATATTCCCTGAAGAGAAGAATCGAATCGGTTCTGTGGTTGGCAAGATATTAAGGGACAATCAGACGGACAGACATCAAGCTCCTTTGTATTACAGATAGGTTTTATAATGTACAAAATCCAAGTACTCATATATCCAATGATAATTTTCAGTAATTTCTTTTTATGTCTTGAGATGCTTTTTCTACCCCAACCTTGATCTTCAAAATTAAAAGCTCTTCTAAGGCGGTATAGATCAAAAAATATCTAAAGCTTTTTTTCAGATGGCGGAAAATTGTCTAAATGTGTCGATTAAATTTTTTGTTTAAAAAGCAAAATTTTAGAAATTCAACCTTATTTTAGAAATCTGCATAAAAAATTTCTCAACTATATTGTATAAACATACAAGCAGGGATAAGGGATTTGTAGAAGATTTCCTAGGTCCTTTTTTGTGGTACAAGTCAGAGGTGGAATAAGACCATAACAATGCTGATAAATCAAACTACCATTTTGATGGTCTAAAGTTATAGGTTGAAAAGTGTTGATATTGTCAGCCTAGAATCAACCAATTAAAATTCAATCAATGTTGCCCAAGTTGTTGAGCCAACAACTAGGATAGCATGTTTATAAAACTTTGGGTACTAATACAATTTATAGTCCAATGTCCCATCCCTCCCTCCTGTGCACATAAGGAGAGGGGGGGGGGGATTAGGGTGCAAATTACTCTCTCACCCAAATTTTTGTGACCATATTATCTTATTCCTTGGTCCAAAAACTTTGGGTACTTTAATTTTTATTTGTTGGTAGAACCCAAACTATTGAACATATAATCTACAGAAAAGTTAATTTTGATTATCACATTTAGGAATGTTTATTAATTTATCATCTATTGTCTTATCCCTTAAGATCCTTGGATGTTAAACTCAATGGTGTAGAAACATTTATAGAATTAAACCATTTTAGATATACATTATATTTTTCACACACACCAAGGATCTGAAGGGATAAGACAATGGTTAATAAATTGATGTACATCCCGAATGAAGATACATAAAATTACCCCTTCTGTAGATTACAATTTAAAGTTGAAATGTTTGGTCACTTAATGATCCAACCAAACAGAATTCACTGAAGAACAAATGAGAAAACGGTAATATAAAACTTTGGGGACTAGAAATAAACCCCTTTGTCCCCTCTCTCTCTCTGCATACCCACATTTAAAGTCATAGATTAAATACGCTAGATGGTCAATCAGACACAATTAGAATATTTATGTATCGCATCGTATTTTTGACAGCTTTCCGCAGATAGCATGATGAAAATTATAACATTAATTTTGGTTTAAATTAAATACTGGTTAAATATTGATATCTGATTGATTTCAACTGGTTCTTAGCCATACTAAAAAATCATGTATAGTATTGAATTACAGACAAATTTCCATGGATATTTAATATATAATTCATAAAATTATAATTATTGTTAGCCGGGGCCTTTGGCACCTTGGGGCTAACAAAACAAGTTTTAATTTTCAAATCTTTAACAAATTTTCCTTTAAAAATCCGCAAAAAGCTGTCTTTAATACAATACAAAAAATAACTGATTTTATGATTATTAAATTACTGCTGCTTCCCTTGCATCTAGTGTTACGGAGGGGCCTTATCTTTCAAACTTCTGAACTAATTGATGCGGCACTGCTTATCAACTTCATTGTCCGTGTTATTAGATTTATTTTAATAATTTTAGTTTTACTTGTTATCAATCCTATTTCATTTCCTGTTTTCGATACTATTGACGTAAATAAGTGTCACTCACACACTCTGTTGAGTAATATTGTGGGGGGGGGGGGGGGGGGGGGGGGGGGGGGGGGGGGGGGGGGGGGGGGGGGGGGGGGGGGGGGGGGGGG
>LS055598.1:0-10351 GCA_900241095.1 Acartia tonsa | reverse complement strand
ATTTTTTTATTATTTTTTGGTTTTTTAAATTAAATTTTTTTTAACCTTTTTTTATATTTTACAATTATTTTTTTTATAATTTGGCCCCCCCCCCCCTCCCTAGTTAGAAGTTAGATTGCGTTTTTGGTTGAAAAAAATAAATCCTGATATTTTATTTAGGACGGACAGGCCTAAATTGTAGAAAATTGCTTGAAAAAAAGATCCAAAAAGAGAAAAGGGTTAAAGAGAGAGGGAAAAAAAGGCAATTAGTATAAATTTTTAAATGGAATATCTTTCATTTAAAATTATGGGAATAGTCCCTTTCGTGGCAACGCCCCTTAAGGGGCGATTCGTTTTATTATTAAAATGTTTTTTTTTATAAATTATTTTAGGTTAGGTTAGGTTATATTGGGTTAGGTGATTGCCCCACTGGGTTAGGCAAGTGGTCCCACAGGGTTAGAGCCCACCGCAGGGGTTAGAAATAGGAGGAAACCTACTGTGAAAAATACGAAGAATCGCCCCTTAAGGTGAGTTGCCACGAAAGGGACTATACCCAAAATTATTATTATTCAAATAGACATAGGGAGGGAGGAGACATTGGACGGTAAATTTCTTTGGTAACCAAAGTTTTATAATCACTTTCTCTAATTCGCTTCCTAAATATACTTGGATACTTTGAGTTGAAACTGTCAGTGTTTAAACTTTTCCTTCGATTATCAATTGTGTAATCCCTTAGGGTTTTATTTGAATTTAAGGAAAGGAACCAACACCATCTCAGAAAAAATCATAACTAGAAAATAAATCTTCCCCCATTTTTTTTTCTTTTTTTTACATTGAAAATTGATTGGGGTCGACTTCTTTTCAATCCACCTCCCCCCCTTCCCCCATCAAGTACCCCTAGAGGTCTTAAGGCCGTAAATGAAGAACGATGTCTGCTTATTTGTTCGTTAAGATCTCTGAAGCTGACCATAATTGTTTAGAGCTGTGTCTTTAAATCATTTTGATGGTGCGCCATATCGGGGCGATCCAACTTTTCACCAATGAGAGCACAGCATTGTGTGAAATGCCGCGCTGTGATTGGCTGAAATTTGGCGCGCCCCGAATTAGCGCACCATCAAAATGATTTAAAGATTCAGCTCAGGATTTTTATTATATAGTTATTGCTGCTGCTATGTATGGCACGTGACACTGAAAGTAAATGGGAGGATGCATTTTCTCACAAACAGGCTCAAACTCATTACCATGCAATTGAACAGTTATGACTTCCAAACAAATATAGTACAATAAAAGGGTTGGTTGTCTGTTCAATGTTGCGTTAGAGTATCCCCATTACAATTAGACCTTGAGTCTAGATGATATTTCCCCCACGAGATTATTACCAATGTATTTATAATACTAGCGGCTACTCCCCTAGAGGCCTTTAGGGGCACATAAACTTTTTTCTTTTCAATCTTTATTAAGATCAGCTGTTTACAACAAAAATATCCGCTAGGGCCAGTGCTATTTATTTTTCGCGCCATTTCTCTTAAGAGATTGTTCATACCTCTCCCCAAATTGCAATAAACCTTCCCAGGGCCTTTCAGAAGCTACACTGTTCAGAAGAACCATATCGGTTCAGCGATTAGCGAGATCCTTTGGTACAGACAGAGATCCTTTTACTTTATTATAAGGATTAATTATATCTAGTACAAAGTCTACTTTTATTATGACAATATGGTCTCATTACTAACACTTATAAATCAATTCAGATAATTATTATAACACTCTATATAGAGAGGACATAAGTTGGCTGCAGTTAGCTTAGGTGGACAATAACAAAATTACTCTTTATGTAGATTAATATTATTGGTTGAAAAGTTTGGACACTGCCAGTAATATAAAAGTACCCAAAGTTTTTAAGCTAACTAATATGAGAACTTATTTTGTAAAACTTTGGGAGTTTGTGTAATTTACAGTCCAATGTCCACTCCCTTCCTGGCACTTAACTAAATAAATATCCACACATAACCTTACTAAAATATGGGATCTACTGCAGTTCACGGTAAAATATTGCTGGTAAGCAATATTTCCAAAAATCTATGAATTTTAAAGATTGCTAGCTGCTAAACGGCTGAACGTTCAGATCATGCCCGCACACTGTTTTAAGCGGCATAAGAAGGCCTGTAAAAAATCTGGAATAGCCATAAATCAATAATGCATAATTATCTCGCAGTGCAGAGAAATGCGCGAAAAAGACCTATTTTACGCGTGTTTTCTTCAGTAAAAAAAACAGATTATTTGTAGGCAGAGCTAGCAACCTTTAAAATTCATAGATTTTTGGAAATATTGCTAACCAGCAATATTTTACCGTGAACTGCAGTAGATCCAAAATATGAAATTATACTAATTAATGGTTGGCTAGACAGACCACGGGGAGTAATTAAAATAAAGAATTCAAGGGATAAATCAATTGATGATAAATTAATATACATTCCCAATGATGATAAACAAAATTATCAATTATTTACATAAAAATTAAATAATATTAACCAAAGTTTTGTGAGCGAACAAATAGGATAACGTGGTCTTAAAACCTTGGGACCAGTCCAACGTCCTCTCCCTTTATGACCTGAATAGAATGAAATATTAATTTTTTTAACTAAGTATATTGCTTTTTACAATATCTAATAAATTCATTTTTGTAAAAGCCAATATGTTCTGTTAATTATATCTTTTTTCCCGGCTAGCTTTGTTTTGACAAGAAAGCTTTGGGGTGATATTTATTCAGGGGAGAAGGTATATCACCTCCCTATGAAATAACTATAAAACTTGGTATGTCCTAAAGCTAATACAAAGTAGCTTGATGTCTGTCCGTCCGTCCCTTAAGATCTCGGTAACCACTGAACCGATCGAATTCTACTCTTCAGGGTATATACCTGTTGGTCCTGTGGTGGTTTTAAGCTATTTTCTTGGGGGGTGGGAAACCCCTAACCCCCCCCAAAAAAAATTTCTGGGGAAACTACTTCACAAAAAATGGCAGCACCAGAAATGCTTAATTTTTTAAAATTACCTCTTGGGGCAAAGCCCTTAGAGGCTAAGGGCGAAGCCGCTAGTTCTATATAAAGTAGTAAGTTTTTTAAAAAAGATTTCAATAACTACTGAACTGATTGGGTTCTCCTTTTTAGGTAAGCTTCACATATGTCCCGTGATGGTTTTAGGCTATTTTATTTTCATATTTAAGTCTTGTAATGGCTTTCTACCCCTGTATGATAGGGACAAAACCGCTAGTTTCCTAAAAAGTAGAGCCCAATCGACCCATCAGTTAAGCTTAATCAGTACAGATAGAGAGACGGACGGGTCACTTTCTTCTTCTTAAATTATAGATTTAAAAAAAATTATGTCTCTATTTCTAATTGGTGAAATTAAATGTCGATATATCATCATTTTTGGACATTGAACTTTTGCCATTTGGAATTAAAATGCTTTCTCATTTCAAGAAAAATATGATTTTTTATTGGCTTTCTTATAACAGATTGTTTGGTTATAAACTCATTAATATAATTCTTAATTTTTAGTTGTAAAGCTACTTTATAACTCACTTTGTCTGTCTGTCTGTCTGTAACGCTATAGGATTTTTTTCGTCGGCTATTAAGGATAGATGACTCAAACTTGTAAAAGAAAATTTCTTTGAGCAATGACTTGGGATGGTTTTAGACTATTTTCTGGATACTTAACCTATGGATGCTAAGGACAAAGCAACTTTGGATTGTAAAACGATTTACATATTTGTGATAGTTGTTTAAATTTCTTGTAAGAACTTCGTTGAACATTACTTAGAAGTTCCATAAATTACTTTCCATCTACTTATCTACCTATGGATGTTGTTATTCCTTGTTATTTTAATTGTTTTAATAGACTTGCTAAGACAAAAGACTACAAAGGAATAATTTAAGCTTTTATTTAAGATTATTTACTTTACCTAAAATGAGCTTTAATGATATATTGTTTTAGTTTAAAAGTGCAGCTTCTTAAAAATAACTTGATTGTGTCTGTCCGTCAGTAATTCCCTCTTAGAAAGTCTTTTGTGAATTTATAATAAATAAACCTAAAGTTCTAAAGAAAAAGAACTATAAATCACACCAATAAAAAAATATGTTATTGTTATATATTCATGGCATTTGGACCAATAAGACAAAATAAACATTTTTCATTATTGAGGAAAAGCACATTACTATCCCCTGTTGGGGCTACAGCCAAGTGGGGCTCTCATAACCTTAGCCTAACCTAACCTAAAGTAATTCTCTAAAATAGGTTTGTTTTTTTACTTTCTTCTTGATTGGCACATCAAAAAATACAAATTGATAAATAGAATTAAGTTATCATTTAAATGAAAATTTTGCATAGAGATATTGCAAATTTTTATTGTTATATTTTGCTTTTTTATTCTATTTGCTTTGCTAGTTAAAGATATAATTGTCCTTGTTAATTCAACTTTATTATGTAATTAAATCTCTTCTCATGACAGCACTAAGAATAATTTATAAAATGAGTAATTATTTGTAATCATAAGTTTTAATGCAATTTTACAATAATTATAAAAAGAAACAAGGATGACAACAACCATAAAATGTATAATATATAATATATTTAAAAATACAAAGGGGAGTTTCATTGTTCGCAAGGCCCTTTGAATTCAATTTTCATTTGAATGACTTCTTAAATTTTTTTCTGCTGATATAATTATCTACTTTTTTAGTAAGAAAGTATGTCTTTATCTTTAAAGGCAAAAAAAGATAAAACAAATGCACTTTATGACTATTATTTAGAAAAATATATATAAAAATATTTTCTTTAATTTTTCTATTGACTCAAGGGAAATTGTTTTATTACTGTTATTAAGAAATAAAAGTGGTCATTAAAACTGTTTTTAATTTTTATTTGAAAGATTTTATTTAAAGTTGGAGAGCTGAAATAAACTAACAAATATAAGAATTATAGATTATGATTAATCCAGTGGTTTAATAGTTACGCAGTGTAGGCATAATCCGATTACTATATTGGTTCAAAGTGTTATTACATTTTGGTACAAAAGAGGAGAAAGACCAAATTGCTGCAAAATTGTGTCAAAAGTGACGTCATAAAATGAGGGAGATGAGAGGAGTAGTGGGAAAGAAAACCCCTAAAAAAGAGATGGATAATTCCTCATTTTTATGACACAATTTTGTAGCAATTTGGTCTTTGTCCAAAAGAGCATTTTTCAATGTTATATTTGATTGGAGAAATCTTATTTCCCAAAAAGTTTGTCGCTATGATTACAAGATCAAACCTAATATGTGTAAATATAAACAAAAATCTGAATATTGTTTCTGATAGAGCTTCTGGGGTAATAATTCTATTCCGACAATTATTTACATTTTTTTAAAGCATCAGTGAATTAATTTTGTGCAATACACTTTGATTTAGATAAATGTAATAATAATTATTCTAAAAACTCAGGGATAACACAATGGTCGATAAATTAATATATATCCCCAATTAATATAGCCAAAATTTAGATTAAAATTTGTTGAAAAAATTGTTTACTACTAGTTTGGGCCAAATCAATCAAATTTCATTAAAAGCACCTAAAGTTTTTAAGCGAATAGGATAATATAGTTATAAAACTTTGGGTACCAGTGTAATTTCCAGTCCAATGTCCCCTCCCTCCCTTAAAAAACCTATTGGCAGGATGTCAATGTCCTTATAATCATAAACAATTTAGAGTTTAACGTTTTTCAAACAAATTATAGCGTAAAATTTGAATCATTAAATACAACCAATCATTTAAAAATCATTATAGTTTGTCGAGTCTTTGATAGCAAGCCAAAAATAGTGCAACTCAAAAATCGTCCATAAAAATTTTATCAAAAAAACAAAAACGTCTATTAATATTTCAGGGAAAAGGAGACTTTGAATTGTAAATTACATTGATACCCAAAGTTTTATAACCACGTTTTCTCAAAAACTTTGATATTGAATTTTAATTTTGATTGGTTGCAAACTGGAAGTGTTCAAACTTTTCAGCAAATTTAAATTTCTCTCATTTATTGGCTTAAAAACTTTGAATACTTTGTTCAAATCACAATTTATTTGTACAAGCCTTTTCCACCAATAGTTTTAATCTAAATAGCGGCTACGCCCCTAGAGGCCTCTAGTGGCATTTAAATGTTTTTTTATTTTAAATATCTAATTTGAGAAATAATTTGTCTATGTTACAATCAGCTGTTAAATTCATGTCTCTACGCAGCGCCACTACGCTAGCGTTACTATGCTCCAGGAATTTTTTATTTTTTTTTATTTAAACCTTCCCGGGACCTATGAAAAGCTACTCTGTTAAGGAGAACCCGATCGGTTCAGCGGTTAGCGAGATCCTTTGGTACAACCACACAGACACACAAACACACAGACAAACAGACATCCTGTTACTCTAGTATAAGGATCCTAGTTAATTTATTTTGTACATGCTAAATACCATTCTCTTACCTATAAAACCCTACCACCGCATTTAAATGTGCAAAGGGAAATTAAAGTAGAATTTATTGAAACCATTTTCAGCTGATTGGGCCAACTTTCTAAATTCTAAACACAAAAACAAAACTTGCTCTAAATAAAATTATAAAGTTTAGGATAAATTTGAAACTAAATAGATTATAAAATGTTGGTTATTTCTGATATTGGCTGATATTCAAAGACCCAATTGAAGGTCGGCACAGTGTTTCCACCCCGTGGACAGAATGTTTTTTAACCCTGTCTCCTCTATTTTTTTACTTTTATAGTTTTATAGAAGTAATCCTATAGTAATAATTGTATACTTGACTTGATTTTATAATTTCAACAAATTTTGTAGGTTGGACTTTAGTAAAGCATTCGATTATTTATATTTGTTCTAAATTATTTTGGGACAAATCGTCAAAATAAAAAAAAAGAACCGCCATGCGGAGCCACTGTGGCTTTATTTCTTACACGGGTGCAAAACCTTTTTTTTACAACTACAATTCAAAGAAGGGTGTTAATTTCCAGCTCCCTCATCACATCCTCATGGGCCCTTAGGCCTCTAAGGCCGTAACCGTGAGATATATCAAAAGCCGTAAGATATGTCAAAAGCAATAAAACTAACAGAATATGACGTGGCGTCTAGATAAAAATCACTAAAAAGCTTAAATTTTGAAAATCATTCAGAGAAAAATGCGGCTATAAGTTGAAATAATTTCATCCCTATAATTAATTTAGAATATACGTGGATATTATGACAGGGAAAAATTATCTTCAATTAAGGTTGCTAACTCATATATTGGTCAGTTTACATCCATTAGCAGGGTAAGGGGTAAAGGGGGTTAGTGAGGGGTATCATAATTTTAGCCCGCTGCCAGTTTTACTTTATTAAAGAACATGAAAATTTGGAGTATCATCCAAGGAATAATATATCCATTATCTTAAAATTTGAAAGAAGAACCAATTCTGAAAGGGTTTTAATAATTTATCATTGAAATGAAATAAGATTTATGAAATACCAATTTAAAATCTAATTATTGAAACTGTCTGAAGAATATATATCTCAGTATATGTTGCATATAAAGGAAAATTCTAAATAATTAGATTTAAAAAAGTAATTGATTAAATATGTCTGTTCTTCGGTCTAAAACTTTGATAAATTTTAGGATGATTGTCTGTTTATCAAGATTTCTAAGGTAGCTTGACCGAATTCCAATATATGACAGTAGATAATTTTTCACCATATTTTAATTTTAAATCAAAATATTTTTTCAGTCTACATATTGAAACACAATTATATGATCAGAATATTTACATAGGTATATTGTTTATATAGTTTTATTTTATTTTATTTATTTTAATACACAAGAAATATCAAATATGTTGCCTAGTGGCAGGATCTAACGCAAAACACAATGTGTAAATTTTTTAAGTATAATGTGGATTATTAAACAATAACATTATGATCATGCGGTAAAAAGCTCTCGGTCTGTCAATGCGTAATAGCTGGGAGAATCATGTAACAAGAAGGTAGAAACTGAAGAACCATTATCTTAATCTGTCTATGTATGGAAATTAGTTTAAAACCAGTTTTGTTAGCCTCGAAATTCGAAGGCCTGGAATAACAAAACTGGTATCCATTTTAAGATTTTCATTTTGTTATTCGTGGAAAATTGTCTGTAATACAATGTTATACATAACGTTTCAGTATGGCTGAGAACCGGTTCTAATCCTGCGGATATATATCGGTTTCGAAGCCATACAAGAAAAAGGATTCATAGTGTTTAAGACTAACCCTTGTACCGTTTAAACTACAATTTATTTTTATTTATAAACCAATTTAAATTTTTCATTTGAAGGAATACCTACAAATACTTTTTTTATTGTATTTTTTTATGCACAGCTCCTCACGAATTTTCTTTGACCCCATGTCTTCAAAAGTTACTTTTTCGGATGCTATCTAGGAAAGAGGGTTAAATCATTATAAAAAAGCTTCTTTTATTGTAGGTTTAGCAAAAACAGGCTGTCAACATCCATAAAATCGGAAGGAAGGACAAACGAACAATAACGCTTGCAGATTGTCAGAACTTTATAAGTAGAACATTAATTTGTAATTCTGAACATGAATTTTACATAAATTTGTTGCAAAAAAGATTCAGAAAAAAGAACATACTTATGTTATTAGGACTTGATTATTGAGATGCTTTGCTTATTATATTGTACCTTGTTTTTATAGGAATTATTATTCCAAAAATCAGATAAATAGTCTAATTCGTACCTATGGACTTTCTGGTGACGCTTCCGATATCGTACCTAACTGTTATGGGAATAAAAATGCAAAGTTTTAAATCGATAGGGTAATTCTAACAAGAGCCAATCGTAACGGGCGGACAAAAGGACCGACCCTAATTATAGAAAGGTTCACTTTTTAAAATAATACTTGCTACTAATGGCTAATGTAATCCTTGTTTGCTTTTATTTTACCTTGTAATATTATTTCTACAGACGGAATAGAAATAATATTGAATTTCTTTTAAACATTTCCTGAATCGCATTCAATGTTTGGATATAAAAGCAAGGTTTCGGAAACCAGTCGCGTATATGAAAGATATTTATTAGGATTCCAAATTCTCTATCTTGTGTCCGCTAAGATCTCGTTCACAATGTTTTGAGAAGGTAGGGTACACTTTTTTTCCCTTCAATATTACTAAAGTTTTATGTAATGTGGTCCATTTTTTTGTATTACCTATTTACCTTCAAAAAAAAAACTCGCAACGGTAGAGAGCTATTACACAAAAAAAACAGGCTACTCTAGTAGAATATATATTTCGCTGTATTGAAGCTTTTTCAATTCTAATCGTTTAATAGTTTCTGTACAATTACGTCCTGTTACGCCCTTGCGGGGAAATCATTGTCTTGTGTCATATTTGATTTTATAAAGTTAATATTTCAACACAAATGTTTCTTACAATACAATTTCTTTTACCTTTTTATAAATTTCTTATTTCTACCAAAATTTAATTTTTGTCGACAATCCTTGTAACACGATTTTGGTCGGTTTGTGTGTACCGATGAATCTCGTTACTCACAGTACCGATATAGTTCTCATAGGTCCTGGGAAGGTTTATAACTATTTTGGGGAGCCACCCCCTCCCAATTAAGTGCTGTTAGTATTATATAAAGTTAAAATACTTAATAGGCGGCCAATCATCTTTATATAAAGTAAAAGGTTCTTTATCTGTCTGTACCGAATAATCTCGCTAATCGATGAACCGATCGGGTTCTTCTTAACAGGGTAGCTTCTCATAGGTCCCAAGAAGGTTTATAACTATTTTGGGGGAAGGGTACCACCATCCTCCCAAGAGAAATTCGATTCTCAACCCCTCAAGTGCTCCTAGAGGCCTCTGGGGGCGTAGCCACTAGTACGAACATAAACAAATAATTGTCCTAGAAATCATAAATTTTTAAAAATTAGGAAATTCGATACTTTTATCATATAAAAAAAATATTGCAAAAAAGGCTAAACGCTAAAATAGGACAAAAGATCATTTTGGCATTAGTTACAGAGTAGCTTCGCTGTCTAAATTGTACCTTACTGTAACAGGAATCATCATTAATATCCTGATGGATTAGATTCGGTTCGCAGTCATACTGAAAAAGCATGCATAGTTTTTTTAGCTTTCAAATCTGGTTTTAATCTAACAATCTTTCATTTCAATATCCGCGGAAAGCTGTCTATAATACGATGTGATAGATAAATTATCTTCGTTAACCTGTCCTTGAAATTAATAACACCTATGAAACAAAATATACACAGTTGATTAAGCAATTTTATCTTTAGTAAAATATATTACCAACAAGA
>LS055597.1:0-14896 GCA_900241095.1 Acartia tonsa | reverse complement strand
AAATTTTTCTTTTAAATCTTAAATACGAAAAATTTGTTTCATCAAACCTCTTGGGGCAAAGCCCCTAGAGGCTAGGGGCGAATCTGCTAGTATCAAATAAAGCAGCTTACAGTGCCTACTAAAAATGACGTCATACAATACGAATGACCAATAATAAGCCAGTATACATTTATAATATAATGGTAAAATGTATACTGGCCTATCATTGGTCATTTGTACTTTATGCCGTCATTTTTATTAGACATTATAAGTTGCTTCATATCAAATCAGATGCGTGCACAAGGTTTTGCCAACTAAAAAGAGGTGTCTTGACATTTATTTTAACTACACCTCCTTTCTCCACGCCTCTTTATCCAAAAATATAAATTAAAAAATATTATACTTTTGCAGCACATAATATTTAGCTACTCTGTACGGACACTTTGATGAACATCTGTGCTAAACAAATATAAATGATAGAGGTGACCCAGATTAAGCGCCCAGAGAAAGGATGGAGATTTTTCGGTAGTTTCTGCAAAATAACCAAAAAAACAAATAGCAAGACAAAAAAAGATTCTGTATGTGGACTTTCATTGATAATATTTAAAAGCTAATTAGATTAAAAATAATCTGTAGTATTACAGATAATAAACAAAATTTTGCCTAAAGTTTAATTATTTTATATTAGTGCAACTCTCAAAAATTGTGTTGAAATTTTCGCTAAAAGACTAAATTTGCTGTATTTATATACTACTTAAAAATTTGCACCTAATACAATTCCGTTTTCTTTGTCTAGCAATACATTGTGTTCAAGTGATAGGAATTTAGGTAATCAGTAGAGGAGAGGTCATAAGTTGCTGAATGTTTACGATCTACCAAAGAATATTTAAATTGGAATCTGTAGAAATAACAGTCACCAGTGTATGCCAATGTATTATCCCCAATAAAATCTTGGATCTACTGCAGTTCACGGTAAATTTAAAATATTGATGGTAAGCAATATTTCCAAAAATCTATGAATTTTAAAGGCTGCTAGCTGCCAAACGGCTGAACGTACAGATCATAACCGCACAACATTTTAAGCGGTATAACCGTGACTCTAAAACTATTGAAAATTTATGACTTTGTAATAGACAGATAGAAGCTTTAAACTGAAGAAGCAATCATAAAAATATCTGTCTATGTCATAGACAAACAAAACTGACAAAGCTATTTGAAAATAACAATCAACCAAAAATAACATTTTCTGAAAATATCTGTCTCCGTCCTGGACATATAAAATTGACAAAGTTGATGCAACATACAGACCAAACTAAAAGCTAAGCTTATATAAAAAGGAAAGAAACTTTTTTAGTAAGCCATGCATTAGTAGAAAAGAAACAGAGACTTGTTTCTACAAAAAAAAACTGTTTATGATGTAGAATAAAAATATTTTTTTTATTAAGATTATCAATCATTAGCAGATATTATCAATAAATACAATATTTGCCTTGCATTGATAGTTTATATAATTAAAACTATTTTTTTTAAATACGCCTTAAGATGCCTTTGTTGTGAGGGGGGGTTGAGGAGTCAACCCTCTACTTTGATATTATTTTTTGAGGGGTGGGGGGCGGATTATTTTTTCATGGATGATTTATCCCAGGATTGTGTTGGTGCCCTAGCCAAAATTAGTTGTAAACCTTCCTATGACCTATAAGAAGCTACAAATCTTTGTACAATGAACACAGAGTAACTAATTCAATAATATTTATCTTAGAATACATATTACAATCCACTATTACTGTTTGGTTGGTTAGTAAAAGTTTATTTTGAGGGCAAGGTTAATTCTCTAATCAGTGATAATGGGATACAGTTACAAAAGTAACCAAAAATAAGATAAAAAATCCGTAAAAAAAGAAAGAAATTATAATTTAGCTACGCCTACATTATTTATTGTTTCACTTTTGATTTATTTAAAAGTAATTCGAATTCAAAGTGACATAATATTAGTAGTTCAATTTGAAAATCTTAAAACAGTTATATAGAAATAAAGTAAAAAGTAAAAAGGATGACAACATCTATTTAAAGCTATTTTAACAAGCTATTTTTAACAAAACTTAATAGCTACACGTTTAGTTTAAATGTGTAAGATTGAAAATATTGGAAATAAAAATGAGCAGACACTACTAGACTCTTCTTATTTACTTTCATATATTTGAATTTTATAATCGCAACGATGTTTTTTTTATTGTCAGATAAAAATTATTATATTGGTCTTTATATTGGTTATTTCTTTACCAAGCCATTTGATAAAAGTGGTCATAGCTGAAATACGTAGTATATTAACAATAACATGCCATTGATGAGTTAATCTGTATCTTAATAACTATGTTTTAGAAAACGCTCCCGTAAGTTTAGAAGCCTAAGTATAATTCTAACTAGTATATCTATATATCTATGGTTTATTCTGTTTCAAAGGATTTCGTTAATCTATATTATCTGAGAAACTTTTTACATATTTCTATTTTTCATGATCGCCACCTATCCTTAATCACTTGACCTCCTGTCTTTCAAAAATCAATAGTAAGTATATGATTTTTTCTTATTTCTAAAATCTTTTTTCCATTTTTGTATTCATTGTGAGAAATTAGGTAATGTTGCCTTTTCCATTATTAATCATATTTGGGCTCACAACCCCCTTTTCACGTGAATAATTGTCATTTAAGTAAAATGGCACACACAAATGATTGGTGCTCCTTATTGGTCATCTATATTGGTATGT
The DNA here is from genome assembly GCA_900241095.1 of Acartia tonsa. Lineage (NCBI taxonomy): Eukaryota > Metazoa > Arthropoda > Copepoda > Calanoida > Acartiidae > Acartia > Acartia tonsa. Next base: position 12,153 of record LS055597.1, on the reverse strand, counting down.
AATAATTTTTAAAATGAGAAAACTTGTAAAGCAATAATAACCCCTCTATTAACAAGATAGTTAGCATGAAACAGAATATAGTGTCTATAAAAAAATGAGGTCATACTGGCCTACCAAATATCAATTAAAATATATTCTAGCCTGCCATTTGTAATTAAGTGTGTATTGGCCTATTGGTTATTTGTATTGTATGGCGTCATTTTTTATAGGCACTATAAGCTGCTTCAGTTAGGATAGCATGAATCAACAATAGAAATTATTTTCATAGTAGCGTAGCATTAACGAGCTGATTATAACAAGTGAACAAAGAAGAGTAAACTTGCATCCAGAAATAAAAGGAAATTCAGTTAATAAACTTTTAGGAAATATTGATAATCTATAATATACAATATTTACTAAAATTTTATAATACTCAACTTCTACCTTCTGTAATAATAACACTTACCACCTTAACAAGGCCTAAACGTTAATGCATTATAGCAAAAAATAATCAAGTATTATGTAGTTGCCAGAACTTAGATTTTTATTTATTTCCCTAATAAAAAATCTTTGGATTTTAATTAGATTTTTTTTATAATATTAACATTTTTTGGCAATATTTTGATGGAGCAAAGTAGTTAAAATAAAATTTTAGATGAGGAACATGTGAAAATGCTATTTGAATTACAACTATTCTGTTGTATTATGAGAACACCAAATCACCCTGAAGATTTTCTGACCTCATAATTCAACTTTCTGTATGATAACATCAAAAAACAGGGAAAGAGATAAAAATAATAAGAGGAAACAAGCGAAGCTTCTGTATGAATCTAGATATCTATCCGTCACTTGGTCCGTCGATGAACTACGTCAAATTGATTCCAGGATTTTCTTAGTTGATATCAAAGATAGAGTAAGAAAATGTCTTGTGAAGATTTACATGACTAATGTTAATAACCATATAACTTTATTTGCCCGCCTGTCTTTCCTTTGTGTAGATTGGTAGAGACTAGTATGCTTCCATTTTTAAATAAAACTATTATTTAATATTTTATGAATTTTATGTTTATATTTTGTTTCTCATGAAAGCTTCCCCTGTCTCTGATCACGATAGGCCAAAATATTTACAATTTAGATTTTAATCTTTGATGAATATATTCAATTAAATGTTAGTAAATGAGGGATTGGGTATGCACCATCTTACTCATTTGGTCAACCTTGTATAACATGCAGGTTTTCATTGACATAAATTGATGTTTTTATGATAACTATATGACATATTATTGACTACTTGTTTTAAAAGCTAATTCATCTGATATCCAAGAAGATTTAATAACTAAACTATGTAGTATGACAATAACTTATGTTGATAAAACAACAACACATTAGTTTCCCAGGGAAGATTATCTGTTGCTGAAATATTTACTAATAATATACAATATCTCATTATAAGCAGTTTAACTATTATATCATTAGGTCATGTCTGTCCGTACTTGTATGTCCGTATCGGATAGCTCTTAGGTAATTTAGTCTTAGTTTTTCATTGCATCATATTACAGACAGCTTTAAATATATCAAAATGACAAAAATAAAAGGTTAAAACCAGTTTTGTTAGCCACAAAGGTAGAAAATTGTCTGTTATACGATACTATATATAGTTTTCAGTTTGGCTTAGAACCGGTTCTAATCCAGCGGATATAAATCAGTTAAGAAGCTATACTGGAAAGCATCTGTCGATTTCAAACTTTGTTTGAAGATTCATGTAACGATAATGTATTATCTTAGTGGTGTATGAAACGGTACTTTTATTTAAAAAGGCTAATTTTCGTAATTGTCCTAATATTGAATATTGATTTCGCTTGAGTGCTGCAACTTTACAATGTTTTAAAATTGTTTTCACCTTCGTCTATCTTGTTGTGCTACGCTATTATGGACATTGTTATTTTTGTTCAAAATATTTATTAATAATATAGAATATCTGATTACTTTACATACCTATATAGGACACTTGTTAGGGCATTATAATTAGATACATTGCCTTCTATAGATATTTTGAAATTTTATCTATTTTTGCACAGTGATAATAGATCAATTATTATTTTTGCGATTTATTTGTATCTATTTATCTCTCACGTCCCGCCCCTCTCACTATCCACTTTCTCTTCCTCTTTAATCTTCTTTTTGTTTTCTCTTATAGCAATAAAAAACTTTTTCATATAATTTTTTTTAATTTCTATATTTGTTGAAATAGATTTCAAATTAACTTCTTGAACTCTGTAAAATTTAATTTTTATTTATTTATCCATTCTAAAATTAATTAATTTGATGTTTAAATTTTAATTCAAATATTTTTAAAATTTGTAAATATATTTATTTATGAATTAAGATGTAAGATACTGATTAAATCTGCACCGTTAAACTTTATTAGATTTACTACCAAGATCTAAATATATTGTTTTTAGTTAACTCTAGCAATTAAATAGACAATACTGAACAATAAAAGTTACGAGTTTCAATTTGTCAGCTAACAATAAAACCAATTTTAGTTTTAAACACTTTTATGTTTAACTCAGTGTTTTAAGCTTTACTCTTTCCAATATATTTCATTACGCAGCTTCTTTATAACTAGACTAGCGGCTACGCGCCTAAAAACCTCGATGGGCACTTAAGCTGGGAGGGGAAAAAGAGGACCCCAACTCATTTTAATTTATGTGTTTTAAAAAGAAAAAGTAAAAAAAAAATTTTTTTAGGGATTGACTATTTATTGGGAGGTAGGAGATTTTCTCCCCCAAAATTTGTCAAACCTTCCCTGGACCTATAATAAGCTTTATTGTCATGGAGAACCATATCGGTTCGGCGGTTAGCTAGATCATTCGCTACAGATAAAAAAGCTTACCACTTTATACAATAGGATTATGTTTTTTTAAACCGACTGGCAATACCACCATAATGTCATATTAATTGCAGATTCGCACCCTGCATGCAATATACATACATACACCTTAAAAATATATTTCTTGTAGGTTACTTTGAGACCATGTAAAGGGTTCCTAAATTAGAGAAGTATATGTTAATCCCTCTCATTTTAGATTAAAATTGACTGTTTATGATACTCCTTAATTTTAGTGACAAAGCAGTCACATTAGATAAGTCATAAACTAAGTAAAGAAACGCTTGAATAAAGTATTAAATAAATTTGACAAATAAACATATAATACAAAGGCCAAGTTTAAAAGTTTAAAGAGTCCCTATCAGGTACAGAGGTTAAACATTACCATTTTCGTCAGGTCTTGTCACCAAGGAAGAAAATATCTATAATAGCAATGTACACGTAGTAGTAAATAGCCTAATTATAAAACCTTTTGTGTTTAACAATTGATTATAATATTTTAAATAAAAATTGATAACTTCCCTTCGTATATAATGCTTTTGTATAATAACAAACTGTTCTTTTTGTTTTGATAATGATCAATTTTGACTAGTAGAAAAGTTTCTTCATACCAAATTCCTTCGCCTGCAAAATGCTAACCGTCAATAATGATTTAACAGTATTACTCGAAGAAAAGATTTGCTTTTGAAAACTTTGTGAAAACTTGCAGAAATCTGATGAAAATGTTGGTTGTAAGCCACAAATTGTACATCAACTTTTCAACTTTCAAATTGAATCCAAACACTACCTAGAAAAAGGACAATATCATCCATAGATGTGTAAATTCATAGGTTTGAAATAAAAGGTAAAAATTGGAAGGTTCTTGGTTTTTAAATTACTAATTCCAGCTATAATTCATTTGATCTATACATACATTTATAATAAAATATTTGTTTTACAAAAGCCATTAAATTTTGACTGAATATTAATCAAGAGCTAGAGCAAAAAAACACAAAAAATAAGTATTAAAGCTAGGTTTTATAGACAAGCTTCTTCATCTTGCATTAATTTTAATTTTATGTAGGATAAGAATACAGGTCACATTTTCTTGGTTTCTCAACTTAAGAACTTACCTAAGAACAATATAGTCAACACAATAACAAATAGACAAAGAAAAGAAAAAATTTTAGGAAGGAAATATTAGGATATAAACATATAGTTATAGAGATGCTACTCACACATACATAAAAAAAGAGAGCTCACAAACACTCTTCAACTTTTTTCTTGCATTCAATCTCAAAACTTGCACACACAACTTTTCAAGGATAAAAAGAAGGCGTCCCCGAAAAGCAAAATTATGCGTGAAAATAGCAGAAAGTAACTAAATAAGAAAGATATATTGTGAGAATCGCGAATTTTTCCTAGTCGAATGAAATCATATAAGGACAATTACTAATGTAACAGCAAAACCATACTTAGTTGAAAAAAAAACATCTTTTTATGCATATTTAGAATTAGGAAAGTTTAAGTAAGTGTTAAATGAGAGATAGGCCCTGTAGTCTTAAAGCTTCATTTTAAAGAAAATTGGTTTCTTTAATTGATTGTAATTCAAATCAAAATATTGAACCTATTTTTGTAATTCAGGCCATGGTTAGCTAAATAAGATTAGTTTAACAATTTTATATGAACACTGAAAAAAGAAGAAGTATGAATTTGTTTAGTTGTTTGCACCCAGAAGAAGATCTATTCTTGTTTAAATTGGTGTGTCAAGTCAGTTGTGTTTTAGGAGTTCTTAATATAACTAATAACAAGGATGAAAATATCTGTAAAGGTTCAAACCCTAGCACAAATAAAATATGCCAGCAATAAAATTCCTGAAGTCAGCTAAAGAGTTTCATAAATTAAACGGATATACATACAGACCGACAAACATCATATAATCTCATCTCTAAATTATATTAAATTGTTTCTGTAATGATCTGCGTAACGGGTTTATTCCCTTCATTAGTAAAATAAGTGAAAATTGTTAAGCGTGATAAAATAACTTAACTTTCCCTCTGTACAAATATTCCTTTATCTTATATTCATGGCAAGAGCTATATTTGTAAAATAAAATTTCGTTATATTTATCTCATAAATCTCGAGACATCTTTAATTAAATGTTTAATTTTTGTATGGAGAAAAAATGTAATGATGTTTGTCCGTCCTTCCGTCTAAAAGAACTCGATAACTGTTATTATATTGATTGGTTAATACCTTTCAAGGGATATACTACTTGTAATAAAATTGATTTTAATTAAATTACACCTTTCCCCCCTATTCTTTTTTCTTTTTATTTATCACAACTAAATATAGCTTATTTTCAATTTATTTTATAATTTTTCATAATGTAATTATTTGTTTTTAATAATACTTATGACAATACAAAGTAAGACACTTGTGTTAATTTCCCCCTTAACCCATTCCTTTGTGCGAAAATAAACAAATCTAGGGATTGATAAGTTAGATACAATGATAGGAAAATGAAAGATGAAATAGTTTTCCCCAATTTTTTCCTTGGAGAGCTTATACCAAATCATTAGTAAAGCAAAGGGTACAGATTAAGTTAAGTTTCAATACTTTTCACCTACAAAAAAATATGTTGTTAACAAACTAATTAAAGTAAAAATTTAACCTTTGCTCAAGACTATGAAATTACTAGCAGGGAGATTTATTCTGAAGAAAAAAAATGTACACCATTAATTAAATATATATGTATAATAATGTAAATAAAATTCTATCCACAATCCTTTGATTGCCTGGCTTTTGTCTAGAAACCTTGAATAAAAATATAAGTTTCAACTTTGAACAGAGTTGTATGTTATTACTCCTCTAAAATAGTAGCAGTAGTAGCACAGACTTAAGCAAGCAATGGTTATTTTTAGGCTAGATTCTAAATCAACACCCTATCAGACAGCCAGTATACTCCCCTTTACTTAATGGTATAGCCTAGTAGAATTATCATTTTAAGAATACCCGTCCCCTCCCTGATAATTACTACTTTAAAGTAAAAAAAAGAAAGTGGGTTATGCTAATTCTAAATGGGTGTACAATCCACTCCACCAAAGTTTCATTGCTACTAATTAACAAATTAGATACACATGATAGGTAAACCTAGCAGACAACCAAACCTTTATTCATCTGTTCTAAAAATTAGTATTTGCCTGTTTATTAGCCACACTACTTATCATACGAATAAATTTAAAATATAGACAGTCATATCCCAAAAAACAAGCGAGTGCGTAACTATTTTTCTAATCTAGAAGGGTTGATTTTATTTTTATCAAACTGTTTCCAAATTGAAATTCTAGTGCCAATTAAAATTGTGAAAAAAGTGCCTTTTATTGAAATGATCGGACACTGTAGGAATTTTGTACCCATACAGATTCACTACTTAGATACATACCTCGACAACACGAATATAAAGGATAGGTCTACCACTGCTATTCTAGAACATCGAGATAACACTGTGTGTATAATACATAATGTTGATATACATTTTCTATGATATATGTCGACAAAATGTTACGTAATCCTAACCTACAATTTATCGATTCGCCTACAGTTTTAGAGTTAGTTATCCTGATAGTTGAATCATGTTTGTATTTGGGTAGGGCAGGACACAAAAATAACCTAAAAATCTTCAAAGGCAAAAATATTGAAAAACCTTCGCTTATTTTAAAATATAATCCTTTTGCTGCTTGAGAATAAGTAACAAAGGAACTATTATAGATTGTTCCTAAGATAACTCATCAGTTTATCTGATACCAACAGGGATGATTTACCAAATTATACTAAAATTTACATATTTTGTTTTATTTTTTTGTTTTCTTTTTTACTCTTTTAATTTTCATCTCTTTCTTTCTATCTTTCTCTTTCTTTCTCATTCTAATATCTTTCAAAGTATGCAATAGTGTTTAGATTAAAATTTCAAAGAGCTACATAGCTATTTGATGAAATTGTTCTTGTATTATAAGCATATGTATAAATTTAATCCCAATATCTCATGTATTACTAACTTTTTCCTACAAACTAAACTGATTCAAATCATTAGATTTGTTAAAATTTAGTAAATTGAGAATGTGTTTATCGTTTATCTGTTGACTAATCTACGCGCTCATTATTCTACTTCATAGCCGCAATATTGTACAAAAATAAAGAAAGTAGTCATAGAAAATAGGCAAAAACCTGCAGTACAGCCAAAAATATAGGTGGTTCAATTTGCCTAAGTTTTTTTCCGTTTGATGAAAGCTATATTTTGAAAATGAAAGTAAAAGTGATTATTTACAAAAATCTCAATAATCTTAACGAAATTTTAATATAGAACCTTACAGATTAATTATATAATAAGCATTGCATTTTTTGGTAAGATTGGAAAAACATAAAATATGTATATAAAGCCTACAATATGTTATAATATATAATAATAACTATGTATGTAAGTATGTGAAAAGGTAGTGAAACTTAATTTACATATTTCGGTATTGTTTACCAAATATTTTTATTCTTAATAGATTTTAGGTGGAAAGCCTTCTATTCAAGTATTACGTGCCTGTCTGTCTGTTGGTTGGTAGGGGAATGACTCAAATTGTCTTATTATTGTTCGTATTGAATACTTTTATTCCTAATTCTATTTTTTTGTGTTTGTATGTCTTTCATGCTAGGATCGAAAGTAAGGAAGATTTTAGATAGGAAAAGCAGGTTTGTCATAATATTTTAGTTTACAGTTTATTGTCCTTTTTAAATTATGATTATACTTGTTAGATATACGGGGAGTTTCTTATTGGAATTTTAAAAATTAGCATCATAATATAATAAAGCATTTATGTATCAGTTTTCTAAAATAAGAGAAATTTAGTGGTTGAAAAATTTTCGTTTTAGTTTGTTGATTATTTAGGATGGACAGACGCACGGAGAACTTTACTTTTATAGAAGTTGCAGTGCTACTCTACCCTAGAGTAGCCTAGAGTGTAATATTGATATTGGTTTATGCTTGCTGCTGATATAAGGTACTTGGCTTTCTTTATATAAAAAAAAACATTTTATGTCTGGGTAAATAACTGGGATAAAAGAAAGAACTTTTAAAAAATTTTTTTCAAAACCATTCAAGACATAAATACAGTTATTTTCTATTTAATGATTCATTGACAATAATAATCTTTTAAAATTGCTCTCCTTTCATAATAATATTTTTCTAATATTGATCATTTTTAAAAATGCCTTGTTTTGTATGTTTTATTCTTTTTTTAAATTGTTGTAGCACTAGTTAAAATTAAGCAAATTACTCAACGACTGCTTTTTAAAAATATGACTAGTATAGTATCTTTACTTACAAAACAATGACTATTTGTCTTATCTATATTATTATTCCTATTCAATAATGCAGTATATACAAAACCTCTACATACAGATATTTCAAATTAATCTTGGTAGAATCTTGTACTTTTTATTATTATCATACAGTTGCTGAAACATTAAAGTAAAAGAATAGAGGTGGTATGAGCTACATCTATCTTTGTCCACCACAGGGCGGGGACCCTGGCCCGATTCTTTATTCTGTTGGAAATAAAAACACAGACTAAAAGGTCTCCACCACTTGGGTCAGGTAGTTGTCTGTATTGCTTTATCTATGCATTTATTGACAAAACAAGTATATGCACAACAGTAACAAAATAACATTCATGATATATTTTACAAGATATAAGTATCCTATCCTATTAATATTGTAATATGGATTACTAGAACGATTGGGTACATTGCTATAAGCGAGCCTTAACAAGTTAGTATGCCCATATAAAGCACCATATAAAATAATTTTGGGATAGATTTCAAAAAAAAAATTCATTCACACGTCTATATAGTGTTGATTTTGTCCGTCTTAATTTTTTAAAGTTAACTTTTGTGAATGTTGTCATCCTTGTTAAAATTTCATTTTTTGCAAACACTACAAATTTATGTTGACATTATTAGTATAAAGTGGTATCAAAATAATATACATATTACATACATGTGTTAATGTAACAAGAATGACAATTTACAAAGAAGTAAATCCAACATGATGAATAAAAAAAGTGTTTTGTCACATTATAAATTTGTAAATCAAAGACATTGCATTATACTTCTGCCTTTCCCCAAAACAGTATTTTAATTTTATTTAGACACAAAAGACCCCTCTATTTAGTCTGAGAGAATTTTATATTACTGAAATGCAGAGACGTAAAGAATATAAATATAGAATTGCTTTGCTTTAAGAAAGGATTTAAATATTGCAAATATATTGCCTGGGGAAGTTGTAAAGTTTAACTGTTTGGAATATTTTCTTACCATTGTGATTTCCTTTCTTAAGGACAAGTAATGCAAAATATTGCATTCTTTATACATACTAGGAGGGGATAAGGATTATTTAAAAGGAGCTTCGGAAAAATAATTTTATAATTCATTAGCAAAGTTCGTGTCCTTCAGTTGCCTTGGAGGTTATCACTGATCAATGTTATTAATAGTAAGTAATGTCTTGGTACGAAAACAGGCGCAACTTCAATTTTAAAACTTGCAAATAAAGTTGTACAATTAAATGATGGGTTTTCGGTTTTGCTTTTTTTAATACACTGAGGGAACGCCTTTGCTCAAAAAAGAGCCCAAAGCATAATCTTTAAAAACAGGGACAATTAATTAACATGATTAGCTAGGAAAAAGTCCTTTTAAGCAATCATTGAGTTGGTTGTCTGAAAAGTCCATCTGGAAGGAGATATAAAATAGATTTGACTCCTTTCAATTTGTTTCTATGTAAGTTTTGTTTGAAGGTCTTTTATGCCTTTTTTTGGTGTTATTTTGACTTTTATTCTTAATATTTGTCGCTTTGCTTAACTTTGTTTGATCCACTCGTGTGTGTATTTCCCTAGGGAGATGAATAAATAACAAATCTATTCAAATCCCATGTTTACCCAATAGAAATGTTTTCATAGAGTATTAATAACTCCTAAGGAGATAAAGAATAAAATAAACTTATTAAATCCCATGTTTACCCAATAGATTTGTTTTGTTTTAATAGAATATTAGTAACTCATAAGGAGATAAAGAATAAAAAATCTAAAAAATCTATTCAATTACCATGTTTACCCTATAGATATGTTTTAATAGAGTATTAAAAACTCCTAAGGAGATAAAGAATAAAAAAAACTTATTAAATCCCATGTTTACCCAATAGATTTGTTTTGTTTGATAGTGTATTAGTAACTCATAAGGAGATAAAGAATAAAAAATCTAAAAAATCTATTCAAATACCATGTTTACCCAATAGATATGTTATAATAGAGAATTAAAATTCTAATCACACCGTAATCCTGAATTATGGTAAAATGTCCTAATTGATGCAAGCAAAATATCTATAATACATGTCTATCTTCCGCACATTTAAGACATCAAAATTAGTCAAAAGAATAAAATCAACGTAACGTATCAAAATTATTGATTGAAAAGTTTAGACACTGCTAGTTTTGATCAACCAATCAAGATTTAATAAATTTTTATCAAACTTTGTGTAACAGAATAATTTTCCTTCCATGGTCTCATCCCTCCTTCGGGACATATATTGTTAATTCACAACCACCATTTTAAACTTGAAGCTGCTAAAAAAAGGTAGCCCCAGGCGCAATTAAGAAAACAATTTCTAATTTATAAATTCTCTATTTACTTTGTATTTCAATATATTTTATAAAATGCAGTTTCATTTTATCTGCTTTATTTATTCAAGTACAGTTGCTGCGAATTTTCTAAAGACTTTCATCTTGTAAAGAGAAAACCTATTTTACCCATAGAAAATTCAGATTTATTTATAGTTTATTTTCTTATTATTTACCATTTTTGATTTGTTGAAGAATAAATGATTTTCAGTCATAAACTGATTTTGTTCAAGCATCGTTGCAAAATATATAAGCAGAAAAATTATGAAAAATCTTAAACTTTTAGGACAAATCTACCAAATACGAATGAGATTATTTCAGAAAAGATCTTATTTTTCATATTTTTGTACATTAACTTGTTTTGCACGTAAGTAACTAAAACTTTCCCAGACTTTTCAACTTGTTTATTATTTTTACCAAATAATGTTCAAATACATTTATTATTAATTTGTAATTTATATAAGACATTATGTAATTCAAATTTAAGAATGTTATTTAAGAATAATTTAACCATAATAAAGTATTAAGAACAAATTTTTAAAGTATAAATTTGTTTTAAAACCATTTGACTCTCTTCCTTTTTTAAAAGTCTTTCTCTAACAAGCACTAGCAAGAAATTAACGGCAATATGTGATTAAGTAGAAATTAATAAAATTTATATGTGGCCCTTTTTCTGACTCTTAAGGGAGGGCGGGGGGGGGGGGTTAAGTGGTAGTAATTTAAATTTCTGTGCCATGACTAAATATAAAACATGTGACAAAAAAACAATACAAACCAATATTGAAATATTTAATGGTTCAGAGAATAATTCAAAGATAAAAATGTTTTTTTTTGTACAATTGTTAAATATATTTGTTTACTATTTAAAAATTATAAGAGGTACACAACGAGGAGGATTGTATAATTGAATTCAATATTAGCGAAGCTTTAGATTAATTAAATTTATTACAGTAGATGTCTGTTCGATATTCTGTCTGTCTAGATAAGGCTTAAGAGCTTGCTAACTAAAAAAAATATCTGGGCTTTGTGCTTCAAAGTTTTGGATTAATTTCTTGAGGAAGCAGGTTATAGTGCCTATAAAAAAAATTATGTCATACAATGCAACTGACCACTATAAGCTGCTTATTTCTTGAGAAGAGACTTATTCCCTTTTTTAAAAATCAAACTAATATAATTTCTAAGATTTTCAATTATCTCTAGTAAAGTTTTTCTTAATTTGGGACATATCAGTTTTGTTTAGAGTAGCTTTCATATATGTTATCCCCCTTGTCAAATAAAGAAATTAAGAACTATGTATAATAGGGTGGGTTCATATCGGAATTAGACAAAGCGGGGATATGCAACAGATAAGATTAACCTTAAAAATATTTCTGACCGAAAAAGAATTTTAAAAAATTGAGTTTTAGAACACGATCACTTAAAAATATAATTCTTTACTTATTAGTATGCAAAGACGACATTCAAAAAAATTTTTGAATCATAACTATGGCTTCATGGTGCTCCCTGGAAAGGCCTTGAGGAGCTGAATCAGGAACTTTTGTCCGTTTCAAAATATCTCGTTCCTAGCCTTAGAAATCACTAAAAAAC
>LS055596.1:0-14909 GCA_900241095.1 Acartia tonsa | reverse complement strand
GCCTCGTCCCCGCCACTCTGCTCTTCAGATGGTCTGGTGGGGCTCGAACTCTCCACCTGGCCACCGTGGATCTTTCTGACGTGAATGTCGATAAACTCGGTCATGATATAATCTCCACATCTGAAAATAATATATAATTAATTAATATTTTTTCAACCGAGGTTTTTATTGTACATGGAAGGTTTGTGATGGAATAAACAATTATTGGTAATCAAGTATCTTTAATTCAAAGTAGAACAATGTCTGTCTGCCTGTCTGCCTGAAGCTTAAGATCTCAGTAATCACTGAACCGATTGGGCTCTACTCTTTAGGGAATATACCTACTTGTCCTGTGATGGTTTTAAGCAATTTCTTGGGGTGTGGGACACCCTCTCCCCCCAAAAGAAAAATACCCCCCCTAAAAATTTTTTTTTTAAAAACTTAAATAAAAAACGGAGAGGTCGACTAATACTCCACCCCAAAAAAATCCTTTTGGGGCAATGCCCCTATAGGCTAGGACGAAGCCGCTAGTACTTTGAAAAGTGACAATATTTGACACCTAAGAGACACATTCTTTACTACATTTACAACTAGTGGCTTCGCCCCTAAAGTTGGATTAACCTCATATATTTTTTATCTAAAAGAGATAAAGATAAAATAAAAAATAAAATAAATTGGGGGTGGGCAATATTTTTGAGAAAGGATGCCTCCCTCCAGTAAATAGCTTTAAAACACTATATGACATATAGCAATATTTCCTAAGAAGCACAACTACTCGGGGTATGTGATAAGCCCTGGTATATGATTGTCCTTTGTACTTAGAAAACTTGTTATTTGATAATTAAATTGGGTTAATGACTTTTATGAATATACAGTTTGATTTTTTATAAGAACTTTTTTTAAAGCAATTTTACTTTTCTTATGGTTATCAGAATTTAATGATTAATAGCTTATTTTCTTCGTTTTTTAAGACAATCAAATGAACAGCAAAAAATATTTCAGTTTTTATTTAAAAAGTAAAGTAAAATCTAAATTTCAAAACTTAGTTGTCAATTCTGATAGCTATAAGTGGAGTAAAATTGCTTTTTAAAAAGTTCTCATAAAAAAAACACACTGTATCAGTTTATGTTTAAGTAACCATTCCACACAAATTACCCACACAAATTAAAGCGAACATTCATTAAGCATAATAAGAAATGAAAAAAAAAACATTTAGCAGTAAATGCTTTATAAAGCCTAAAAAAGCGAGTACCGCCTAGGCATTAATTACTTATTCATTTATAAGATTTCTTTTTTAAGCGATTAATTACTTTTTCCCAAGTATTGGTTTAGATGTTTTTAAGTTAAATTGAAAGATTTGCATTTTGACTTAATGTTAATCAAAACATCTTTTAGAGATAAGGTAAATTTTTATTTAACCCAAATTTGTTACCAAATGAATCAATTAGAAAATTGAGTATTTTTTTGTCTTTATATCAGGATAGAAAATTAAATACAAAATTGTACATGTACCCAACCCGCGACCGTGGCTCAACACCGTCGCCCGTCGACCGTCGTCGGGGAGGTGATAGGTTCGAATCTCGGCTTAACACCGCGTCTTAACTAATGACGTTAAAAATGGTTCCTACTGCTACTATGTTAGGTGCGCGACATTAATAGTCAGAGTAGGGGGAATGCCTTGGCCCAAAACAGGCGTATTTCATTACCATACACAGTTAGGACTTCTCAGACAAAGGTCGTGCAATCAAAGGGTTGCTTGTCTGATGGGTGTTACTTAACCTAATACCCCGGGTGTTTGGACAGAAAAGGGGACATTTGGCTCTCCTTGGTTATCCTGGGTTGTTGGACCATGTCATGGACAGCATCTCCGCCCGTATGAGGTAATTGACGAGGTAGTTATAATGTTAATATTAATAAATTTTGAATAGTAGGTTCAAAATTAGCAACCAAATTTTAACGAATAATTTTAATCTGCAGAAGGGTTATTTAAGCTTCACTAAAATGTATAACCCAATTGGTAAGATGGTAGGCGAGATCTTTAAGTACAAAAAACTTTATATCAAATATAATAACGTTATATTAATCGTAGACTTTGAAACGTTTGGTAGTATTATTAAATCATGATGAGTTGGCTTGAAATTGCAGTATCTGAACTTTTTAGCCATTGATTTTAATAGAAGGGTTAATTTAATTTTAGTGAAGCTTGACTTGTGGTGAACGAGATCTTAAAGGACAAACAATAAAACTTTTATACTTACATTTGACACTCTGAGTAGCCCTCATCCTCAATATCAATTTCATCCTCTTCCCCCGCTCCTCCGTCCTCACCCCCTTCCTCCCCGTCCCCATCCTCCAGGATGACGTCATTCTCGTCCAGGTCGACAGTCAGCGGCTCGTCAGAGTAGTCTTCGCAGCTCAACTCTCGGCTGCAGTCTTTGTCCACCTGCTAAAATATTTAACTCATAAAATTAAGGGTTGGAGAACTTAAACGTTTTTAATCTAAGAGACTTGAACTTTTTACTGTAGGCATTTTATATAGCATAAATTTCCATGGTTTTTGTCAAATTTATACTACTTATCAACACTTTGTTCAACATTAGAACTGGGGGTTAATAATCCATTAACTTTCTGTTTTTTATTTAAAGAAAAAAAATGAAGGGAAATATTTTATCGTGGGGTGAAGGGAAGGTTAATGTTACCTCCCTAAAACACTGAACATAGAGGAAGCTTCACTGTTAAGGAGAACCATATTGATACGCCAATATCTTAAGCAAAAGAAAGACAGACACAAATCCTATTACTTCTATACAAGAATAAGCATAAGTAATCTAAATCGGAATGGAAAAAAATCAATGATACATCAAATTTAAATTTAAATTTGAACATAATGAAATCAAAAATTATGGCTTGATTTATAAAGTTTGAAGTTTTGAATTAACAGGACGAGATTTTAATGAGTAGAAAATGTAAACTTACAATATCAGATTCATCAGCCACGTGACCTTCAGTAGCACCCCCTTCATCTCCTTTCTCCCCATCATCAACCATGCCAGGATGAGCATTCCTCAAGTGTCTCTAAATAAATGGTAGCTGTCAATAGTGCCCTAGCAAAATGGGGATAGATGTTACTAAGTTTGGCTTACGTGTTCAATTGACTTCATGTAGAGGGAAACACAAAGGGAAGGGGGAAAGAAACCCCCTAGAGAAGAGAAGGGTTATAGTGTATTTTATGACGTCAATAGAATAGGCACGTCAAAAGTGGGGACATCTATCCCTATTTTGCTAGAACACTAAAATGGCATCATTAAATACTTTGTTGAATTCGAAATGCTAAAAAATAAAAATTATTGTTTTTCTGTTAGTAGCGTGGCTACAATCTAATTTTTGATGCATTCTGTCCATCGCTCTGTCCTCAATATCATCTAATTTATTTTTTGATTTGATTGGTTATTACTTTATTGATTATGACATGTTTAGATTATATTATATTGGGTACTGGGTAGTCCCGCTATGTTATGAAACCGTAGTTCTAGGCCCTGCAGGGTTAGACCCTCCAGAGGGGTCTAGGAGAAAGCCCAAAGTGTCATGTATGACGTCATAAAAATCCATCTCTTTTTTAGCGGTGTCCTTTCCCACTTCTCCTCTCATCCCTCCTTTATAGACGTATTTTTATGACACTTTGAGCTTTCTGGGCTTAAGGAAAAAAAACTTCCCCAACTCTAACCTTTAAAAATTTTATGCACAAAAAAGGGGAGATGTGGAGGGTTTCAGTGCTCGATAGGCACCCTAAGGGAAAGTATTGAAATTAAATTGATTAAAGATGATTAAAGTCCCTCAACATATTATGACGTCATACGATAGAATAGCAAATGAGAGGCCAGTATACACTGTAGTTGACCAATTGTAAAATTTATGCTGGTCTCTCATTGGATATTTTACCTTCATGATATGTTGAGGGACTTTAATCATCTTAAAATTGATTACCTTATAATTTGAATAAGAAACAGAATACCCGCAAATGTTACATTGTCTCCTAGCATTTTATTCTTGCTTATTTTCATATTTGTTTTAATAAATTTGATTTTAATTTAAAAGTAACAGGATGTCTATCTGTGTATGTGTGTGTTTTTAGCGGAGGGTCTTGCTAACTGCAGAACCGGTTTTTCTTTACAAAAAGCTACAAATGGATCCAAATGAATCCAAATGTTAGTTAATATTTTAAAAAGGGTACTGGAATTAAAAATAGCTCGACTTTATAGCACTTTCCTGAAGTTCCACTATAGGCCTGAAGGGGCTTACTCGCTAGTATTAAAGATAAATTTTTAAAAACAAGAAAATAAGCAGAGTAATTCCTTGGATGTTTAAATTCTTTCCCCATCAAACTTTCCAATTTAGTCATTGAGGTGCTGGATCTAAAACTTTCATCTTTCTTTCTAGACCTAATAAGAAAAGAAAATTTAAAAAAATATATATTTACTTTTTTTCTTTAGTTTATACGTAGTACGGTAATAAGGACTGTCTATGCCTAATCCTATTGACAAATCCAAAATAGGATTCAAAGTTGCACACTTCTTTAAACTAATGACACTTTGTATTTATTAACAAAAATTGTGTATATATATTTTTTTTGCATATTTCTGTATAACATTTTTATTTTCTAATCAAAATCTGTTTAGTATAAATTTTTCTTTGTTGTAAAATAAATATAATTTTGACGACATTCTAATTTACTTACATTCCATTTCCATTTTCCATAGCTTCATCCAAAACCTCCTCCGGAATTTCTATTACCCCATCCTCATCTCCCTGTAATATAATCATAATATAAAAGTGGTAAAATGTTTGTTTGTCTGTCTGTAACTCTCTAGAACCTTCGTTTTGAAAAGCCTTATATTGACCCTTATCACTTTTTGATCTATCTTATCAACTAAATCTAATTTTATTTCTATAAAAAAGATTTTGCGAGTTTCTACTATCTTTCTTTTCTCTTAGTCTAAAAGCATGTTTTAACGTTTTTGCTTATCGTATGTTTGTTTCTCTGCTTTTTTGTGTCTCCCTCTATTCTAACTTTAATAAAGCTTCATACAGGTCCTCAAAGTGTTTTAAATTATTTAGTAGGCTATATGTTAATTTATTTCAATACAAGAAAGGTTTCGCGATTTTCTATTTTTCTTTAAATTGTTGCTTTGTCTTTCGATGCGTCTCCTGTTATTTTCGCTTTATATTAGCTTCATATTGGTTCTTAGCATGATTTAAATTATTTAAATGCTATGTAAAGGCTATTTTCTCTAGGTATGAATTGAAATTTATCTCATTAATTCAAACAAATTTGCTTCTATTGGACACAATCATTCTAGTTTAATTTCTCCCCACATTTTGATTGTTTAATAAAAATGTATTATGCTCTATACCTGCAAGGAATCAAGGTAATCCAAGCCTCCGGAATTTGTTGTTGGCAATTCTCCACTGTCATGTAGACTCTACAATACATTATAATACAATTTCTGTTAAAGATATAAATCAACTAATGATTTTAAATAATAGTATTTTATTTTATTGATATATTCTATTATATAAAGCAATAAGGTTTTTTTTGTCTGTAGCTTAAGCTACTTAACCGATCGAGTCCATTTTATGGAAGCTGCTTATTTGGTTTTGGACTATATAATTTTTATTTCTAAGTATTGTTTTAGGCTATTTTCCCACTTCTCTTGCTCCTAGGAATACTAAGCTTCTAGATGCTAGGAGAGCAACCGCTAGTACTAAGAAAACCATGATAATGTTTAATTAGATGAAGAAAAATAGTAAATTTCCTAATTATTTAACATTTTATCTAATAGTTTCTGTATACTACTAGAAGCGCAGCTACTATAAATCTAGTTATTAAAAGGTGGTTTACCTTATGGTGATTATACATTTCTCCTGGAATCAGTTTTCTACATTTGTAACAAAATTTATACTTCATTCCATGTCTGAAATATATACTATTTTAGAACCTTCGTTTTACAGGCTGTTTTAGAAACATTCTTTCATTACATATTAATATTAGTGTAAGAAATCTGGGATCTAAAGGGATAAGACAATGGCCGATAAATTGACGTACATCCACAATGATGATCTATTAATTTACCCCTTCTGTAGATTTCATTAAAAATGTACTAAAAGTCCCCAAAGGTTTTAAGCCAACGAACAAGAAAACTTTGGGGACTAGTCTTATAAACACACCATTGTCCCCTCTCGCTTTCTCTGGTATGAAATGTGTTGGTTTATCTCCTATACCTTCGTTGCCCTTCGGGGCTTCTCATTACCTAATATAACAAAACCTAACCTTATTTAAGCTAGATAATAGAAATAAACAAACTAACTTTTCCCATCTTATATTCAACTTTTTAAAAGATAATGAGACCCAAATAATTACAAAACTTCTAAAATTAAAATAGTAAGTGTTACCTTAATTTTATGTGTCTTGCCAGATTTTTATGTGTAATCTCAATAGCGCACACGGGACAACGCTCTTTTGGCATCAATCGTTCTCGTCCTATAGAAACATAAAAGATTCAAATTTACTTTAAATTTAAATGATAATGCATGCAATCAGATTTACGTAATAATTAATATAACTTGACTATCGTGATTTTTAGATTCTGTGTGACTTTTTTTGGTGTATTATTTATTTGGATGTTCGTTCAAGTCAGAGTAGTTATTATACCTTGCGCGTCTACGTAAGTATCTGCACTCTTAGGACTGCTAGGGCCGCTGTCAGTCGCAGCGGCTCCGTTTTCTCCAGGCGGAGCTTTTCTCTTTCTCCCTGTCTCGTCAATGGCCTTGACAACAAGACCGCCGCTGGACCCGCCCCAAGCCGCCAAGGAACCGATTGGTGTCAGACTAGCACGTTCTTTCCTAAATAAAATTAATAGTCTGATGTAGTTTTATACTCATATAAAAGTAACAGGATGTCTATGTGCATCTGTGTATGTGCCTCAAAAGATCTCATTAACCGCTGAACCGATGTGTTTCTTAAAGGTCAAGGTCAAGGAAAATTTTTAACTATTTCGGGTGAGGTGCCATCACCTCCAAAGACATACCGCTCCAAGAAACAAATCTCCATCTCTTCCCCCAAAAATAAACTATAAAACATTTCTTTTTACATTTCAAAATAATGGTAATTGTCGTATTATTTATAACATAATAACATTGGAGCAGTTTGTAGTGCCTAAAAAATACGTCATACAATACAAATGACTAAGGTTAGGCCAGTATACATTTACATTGATTAATGGTAAAATGTATACTGGCCTATTATTGGTCATTTGCATTGTATGACTTCATTTTTTATGAGGCACTATAACTGCTTCAATAGTATTGCAAAATACCTTTTCTTTTAACAACCAAAAAGTTTACCTGTCAATGACAATGGGTTTTCCATTTTCAATCCTGATTTTCTGTCCCATGTAAGGTGGCATTCCATGCCAATGTCTAAACAACAAAAAATATTTATATCTCCTATTATCTTTTAAGTAGTAAGCTTTTTTGTCTGTGACGAAGTATCTCACTAAACCCTGATCCGATATGGTTCTCCTACTATTTTCACTATTTACTATTTCCACACTCCAAACCCCCCCCCCAAAAAAAAAAAAAATATTTTCTTTTCCTTCTTATAAATAAAAATAAAATAGGGGAAGGGTCGACTTATCCCCCACCTTTAGTGTCCCTAGAGTCTTCTAGGGGCGTAGCTCCTAGTCCAATAAGGAAGCTAGTTTTTAGAACACAAGAAATACGACAATATGAAAATTAATTTACAAATAATAAATTGTTCTAATTAATCTTTATATAAAAGATGTACAATTCAAGTTTGAATGTCTGTGCCGAAAGATTTCGCTAACCGCAATAATGTTGTGGCTTTTCTTTATATTGATGCTTCTTATATGTCCTGGGACAGTTTTATCAATTTTAGGTGAGGGTTCATGTGTCTGAAATGACTCTAGAAAACTTTTGGAACATAACCACTAGTCTTATGTAAATGGTATTGTTTTACGCCGAAATGGAAATGTATCGTAAAACTTTCAGAACTTTTATTTTACTAATTTACACCCCCAACCCTAAAAAATAAATATTTTAGGGGTATGTAATTGTTTAGCTAGGAGTTATTTTATTTTTTTTCTTCAAAATCTTGAACGTCTTACTCTTTAAGCTTGGCTACTCTTTAAATAAATTATATTTGTTAGTCTCTTGGTCTCCACTTCAAAGCTTTTCATAGTGCCTATATAAAATGACGTCATACTGGCCTACCCTCGGTCAATTTAATGTATATTGTGTAATTTAGTCAGTGTATTGGCCAATTATTGGTCATTTGTATTGTATGACGTCCTTTTTCATAGGCACTATAAGCAGCTTCTTCACTTACCTGTGGTCTTTATGTTCATCCTTGGGTAGATACTCCCTGCAGCACCTACAGAACAGGGCGGAGTGCACCTCCGACATGTGCTTGAAGAACCATTTTATATTCGACCATTCACCGCAGAGCTCGCACTGCTTCCGAACCTTGATAATATCGCATCGTATTATAAACAGCTTTCCGCAGATATCAAAATGTATACTTATTAGATCAAAACCAGTTTTTGTTAACCCCGAGATGCTGAAGGCACGGACTAAAAAAACTGCTCTTACAATATTTAACATGATTTTTCAGTATGGTTCAAAACCGGTTCTAATCCAAATGATATTAATCGGTTCCGAAGCCATACTACAAATAGAATTATTATAATTATTCTATATTCTACCATTTACCGTATAGCTTAATTAAGTTTGGTCTTTTGTCCATTAGGTCTTTTGTTAATTAGGTCTTTTGTCCAATAGGTTTTTTGTTAATTAGGTCTTTTGTCCATTAGTTCATTTGTTCATTAAGTCTTTTGTTCAGTAGGTCGTTTGTCCATTAGGTCATATGTCGGTAAGTTTTTGTATCACAACCAGAGATGTAAAGGGATAAGACAATGGACGATAAATTTATACACACCCCCACAATAATGGTGATTCAAATTTTCCCTTCTATAGATTAAAATTATTCGTAGAAAAGTTCAATAAAATAATAAAAAGTGTTAGAATAAGATAACGTAGTTATAAACTTTTGAGTACCAGTATAATTTAAAGTCCAATGTCCTATCCCTACCTGCTCAAACGATGCTAAAATATCTCTCCCTGGTCTTACCTTTCCAGATTTGACTCTGCCAGCATTATCCAACTCAACATTGACTTCGTCCTTTGTAGGAGAACTAACTTGGCTTGTAACAGTAGTACCGCCAGTCATATTCTTCACACCCTTGATCGGGCTCTCGGTGACCGATGCGGGCGCAGCGGTCATGGAAGTGATTGAGATAGGCGAAAACGCGGCAATGGATCCGCATTCTGAGCTTACTTTTGCGTCTACAGCTCCCTAGATAAAAAAGGTACGTTTATTTAACAAGCTTTGAAATAATGATTCCTAGGACAACAAAGTTCATTATTATAAGCAAGGCATATAGTAAGAACTTAAAAATGAAAGTTTCCTTTTACTGTATCCTGAGCTGGATCTTTAAATCATTTTAGTGGTGAGCCAGATCGGAGTGAGCCATCTTTCCACCAATGAGAGCACAGCATTTTATGAAATGCCACGCTGTGATTGGCTGAAATTCAGCGCACTCCGATCTGGCTCACCACTAAAATGATTTAAAGATCCAGCTCTGTATTAAAGCAATTTTGCAACACATGTATGTACAATTTTGTTTAGACTTACGAATTTATTATTTGCTTTTCAAGTTCTGACACTCTCACAGAGTTACTGTTCGTTTGTCATTACTCTTGATTTTAGGGCTTCGCTTTTATGGATCTTGTCATCCTTCTTTTGTTTAAAACAAAAAGGAGTGTGAGACGAGCCTTTGTCTATACAAAATAATATAAGTTCAAGTATAGTATTGCAACTGATTGATATCCGTTGGATTAGAACCGAACCGGTCCTCAGCTATAATGAAGAATTATGTATAGGATCATAATACAGACAATTTTATTGAAATAAAAATCATTAAATTAAAACCAGTTTCGTTAGCTAGGACCTTCGACAACTCGAGGCTGCCAAAACTGGTTGATATCTTATTTTTTATTTTTTTTCCTCCTCGGAAAACTGACTATAATACGACGCGATAAATAACTAATACCTGGTTAATAGGCGACTGAATAAGAAGGGGTTCAGCAAGGCCTCCAGGTAATACAACAGAAGGAGTTGTCTTCAGTGCTGCTACACCTGCAAGACCAGTGACAGGCGTTGTAGCAAGGCCTGGCAGTCCAGCAGCGGGAGCAGGTAGACCTGGTCCTGCCAGCGTATTAAGGCCGCTGGATTTCATTCCAGGTAGGTCTAGAGCGGATTTAGGCACGGGCATTCCTCCACCTAAGTATAAAACAAAGTTAATAATAATATAAAAGATAGACAATCAACTCATGACAAAATGATAGACAGGTTTGACAGACAATTGATTAGATATAAGGACAAATAGAAGGACAGTATAGAATAAAGAGATAAGGAGGATAAGTAGATAGTTGGTAACTAATATTTAGTTTAGAATAATAATATTTACCAGAAGAATGGATAGATATGCAGATACATATATAGAAACAAGAAGATTGGATGTATAGATAGATATACACTCAGACAGACAGACAGACAGATAGAGACAAACAGAAAAAAGACAGACAGAAAGACAGATAGATAGATAGATACCTGGTGTATGCGATGCTGCGTGTAAAACAATTTCTTGTTGATTTTGAAGGTTGTCAAACACTCTAAAATAATTGGAAATAAATATTTTAATAAATTTGATTTTAAATTACCTGGAGTTTCTACAACCAGCAGAAATATAGCTGGATGTTTTTTGTCAAAATATAATAACCTCTGCCAAAAATACAGTAATACTTAAAGTAACTGCCATAAATACATCTAACACTAGCATTTTTACATCCAAAATTCTCAATTATACAACATTCCTGCCAAATTTACATCTAAACTTTTTAATATGTTTCAATTTTGACAAAAAAAAACATCCACTATATTTCTGCCAGTTGTAGAAACGGCAACGTCCCCATAAGAAAGGTAGCTAAATTATAAGTGCAAAGTCTTAATTTACATTATTAGTTTTAAATTAAATTTCATAGATTTTTTTCAAATGATATATTATGAAAAAGTATTTTACCTATAACAAATGAGGCAAAGTAGGCTAGTATTGTTACAGAGTTGAATCATCTTTCTTTTGTCATCCCTAAAATAAATAAATAATTAGAGTTACCAAATACAGAAAATAGGATAAAAGACAGAGAGAAGGGCTGTTAATACACTAGTCCCCAAAGTTTTATAATAACGTTTTCTTATTCATTGGCTAATCAAATTTCGGGATCTTAGTGAGTTTTGATTGGTTGATTCATTAAGTTGAGTGTTCAAACGTTTCGACCACTAATTTTAATCTACAAAGGACAATTTTGTGTATCATCATTGGAAATGTGTATAAATTTATCGGCCATTATCTTATCCCTTTAGATCCCTTATAAAAGTTATATTTCTTGAATTTAAAGGTTTAAAATATTACTTTTATATATTTTTTGTAACGAAAATACTCTATGTCTGGAAAATGTCCGTTCGTCCGTATGTAGCTCAGTCACAATATAAAGTAGTTTAAATTACATGGTCTAACAAAAAAAAACCTCTTTATTAACTGTTTTTTTTATAACTGTTTACTTTTTAATCAAGGCTATTGTTAACTTTTAATGCTAGTTATGGCAACAAGTGTCTTTTTTTTCATTTAATCAATGGGATATTCTGTGCTAATAAAACAAAAATCAAAATTCACTAAAGTCCCTAAAGTTATTAATCCAACGAACAAGAAAACGTTATGTTAAAACTTTGGGGACTAGTGTAATAACTAGCCCATTGTCCACTCTTTGCTACCCTGCAACTTACCTTAAAGTGACCAGATGTGAGCGCATGTGTTTGATGGGTGGCACAGCGTACCACTTGGCACAGATTAGGCACTGGTGCGACTCTTTGCCGTCATCGCCCTGGTGGGTCCGGGTCAGACGAGATAATAACTCTTCGGCACTTAATTTTCCTGAAATAAAAGATAATGATACCTCCTTATTTTCAACAAGAAATTGTAAGAAAAAAAGAATACTATTTATTACCTAGGTAAATTTTTAAAAAAACGAAGAATTGCCTGTTACAATTTTGTTTATTTTACCTCTGAGATCATTAATGTAAAGAATTTCTCCGCCCACTAAATCTGCTAAACCAGGTTTTATTCCACTAAAAAACAATAACAACATTAATCCTAAAATTAAAGGAAAAAGAAGATTATCAACAGTTGAGACTTAAAAGATTGATATTAACAGTCTGCTTGTGTGTAATGTTAAATGATATTGAAAGGCTGAATTTTGATAATTTTTTTAAGACGACCCTTCAGAAAGTAAAGGAATATCTATAATGCAAAGAAGAACGGTGTCTGTCTGTCCGTCTGAATTTCAAACTAGATTTTATCCACTAAAAAACAAGAACAACATTAATCATAAAATAAATGTAAAAAGAAAGTTATCAACATTTGAGACTTTAAAGATTAATATTAACATTCTTATTGTGTGTAATTGTATAATGGCAAATGATATTAAACGGCTGAATTTTAATAATTTTTTAAAGACAACCCTTCAGAAATTGAAGGAATATAAAGAAATAAACTAGTAAAAGAGTTTTTACGATTATGAAGACAATAATAGTTATTTATCGCAGCGTATAAAGACAGCTTGTCGCGGAGATACTAAATTGGATAAATGTAAGATTAAAACAAGTTTTGTTGGCCCTGAGGGACAAAAGGTCCGGAATAACAATTTTATGATTTTTATTTTAATATTCGTGAAACATTGTACGTAATACGTTGCTTTACATGATTTTTTCAATCTTGCTGAGAACTGAATCTAATCAAGCGGATATTAATCAGTTTCGAAGTCATACCGGAAAATGTTTACCTTTTATTTAGAATAGGCGTGGAAGTGATAGGTTGTCCCGTGGCTGCAGACATTACCAATCCAGGGGGGAGTGGCGGCCCCGCAGGGGTAAATATTTTACCCAAGTAGGGATTACCAGCCACGCTGCTGGCTACTGGAATTCCTCCTTTTGAAATTGAAATAAATTAGTTGGAATATGAAATACTTTACGAATATCAAGTAATGGTTTAAGATCTAAGCAATTTAGAATTAAAATTTTAGATTCAGTTAATAAATAAGCAATATTCAGGAAATTTCCTCAAAATATTGTCACTAACCTATAAACTTTATTTTCAGAGTACCTATACTCAGACAGAGAGGGAACAATGGGTTGTTTATTACACTAGTCCCCAAAGTTTTACATTAACGTTTTCTTATTTGTTGGCTTAACAACATTGGGATTTTTAATGGATTTTGATTGGTTGGTGTATTAAGTTGAGTGTCCAAACGTTTCAACCACTAATTGTAATATACAGGGTAAATTTGTATATTAACATTGAGGATATACATTGATTTATCGGTCATTATCGTATTCCTTTAAATCTCTTATTTACACTGGTGAATGTAAATGAATAAAAGTATCTAACCTATTCCTATTTGTGTTGGTAAAGTAACGCCTCCTGTGGCCGCTGATATCTGTACTGGGATACCTACAATAGATTAATTATTAAGTACAATAATTTATTTCATTTCTTTCCGATGTGGAGCATAATTTTTTCAGTTTTCTTTGGAATCTCGAGGCTTGAAAACTGATTTTAATCTTATAATTGTACTGTTTTATATCCGCGGAAAGCTGTTTATTATACTGTGCGATAAATAACTATTACCTTGGGATGTCTGAATTGCACCAATAGAGTTGACAAAATGTCCAGGTACAGGAGATCCTGCCACCATGTGGCCACCCCTGGCTGCCAGATGACCGCCAGAACCTGGCATCTGGCCTCCAGCAAACTTTCCTTTGCCCGCACCTGGTCCAGTCTTGAACTTAGACCTTAGACTTTCCTAAATAATATTCTCTATAAATTATATTGTTTTCCTTCACAGTGTAGCTTCTAATAGGTCTTAAGAAGGTTTAAAACTATTTTGGGGGAAGGTACCACCACTCTCCTAGGAAAATTGCACCTAGAAAAAAATGAGCCCTCCAAAAATACTTTTTTTTTTAACTCAAAAGCCTCTAAAGGCCGTAGTAGCCGCTATTAAATATATAAAATGAAAAAAAAATAAGAATGGTGACAAAAAATGAAATAAAAATAATTGCATATTTTTTAAATCCAAATAAATCCAAATCACCTGAGCCGCCTCGTTAAGTGAAAATGTATTTGAAGACAGGACCCAGAGCAGCATTGCATTCACAGCAGACTAAAATAAAACATATAATTATATGTACAACCGCTAGTATAATATAAAGGCATCTGACAGGAGTTTTATCTTATCGGCATTTCTTTGGCATTGCTATAAGATAAATAAATCTCTAGAGTTGCTTAAACTGGTCCGTAAGGTACATGATAGGAACTATACCTGGGGAATAAGTCCATGATGAGAGGCTAAGTGTACAGTAAGGTACATGATAGGAACTATACCTGGGGAATAAGTCCATGATGAGAGGCTAAGTGTACAGTAAGGTACATGATAGGAACTATACCTGGGGAATAAGTCCATGATGAGAGGCTAAGTGTACAGTAAGGTACATGATAGGAACTATACCTGGGGAATAAGTCCATGATGAGAGGCTAAGTGTACAGTAAGGTACATGATAGGAACTATACCTGGGGAATAAGTCCATGATGAGAGGCTAAGTGTACAGTAAGGTACATGATAGGAACTATACCTGGGGAATAAGTCCATGATGAGAGGCTAAGTGTACAGTAAGGTACATGATA
>LS055595.1:3768-14910 GCA_900241095.1 Acartia tonsa | reverse complement strand
CCCCCCCCCCCCCCCCCCCCCCCCCCCCCCCCCCCCCCCCCCCCCCCCCCCCCCCCCCCCCCCCCCCCAAATAATGTACCCACAATGAATTATATCATTATTGTCTACTTTACTCAGTTTCAAAAATGTCCACTAGAGGCATTTTAGATCTAATTATAAATCCTAAGTGTGGGCCTATTTTTTTGTATTTTTAGAGGCTGTTTATGGCCAAACTAATGGTGCATTAATACAGGGATCTTAAATATAGATTAAATTTAGTGGTTGAAACGTTTAGAGATTTAATTTAAAATCCAACCAAACAAAATTCAATAAAAGTACCCAAGGTTGTTAAGCCAAGAA
This sequence comes from Acartia tonsa, assembly GCA_900241095.1. Lineage (NCBI taxonomy): Eukaryota > Metazoa > Arthropoda > Copepoda > Calanoida > Acartiidae > Acartia > Acartia tonsa. Next base: position 14,571 of record LS055595.1, on the reverse strand, counting down.
ACATTATTATAAACTTTTGGTGACTGTGTAATAAACAGCCCTTTGTCTTTCCCTCAATGGCATTAATTGCTATTGCATAAAATTTGTTGTTTCTTTTTAAAAATTTTTTTAATAATCTTCCCTTTTCCAAAACTTATGAGAATTAATGTCCTTGTTAAAGCATCTAATAGTGCATAAAAAAAATTACGTCATACAACTCAAATGACATATAATAGGCCATTATACATATTACCTTTGGTCAATTAAAATGTATACTGGCAAATCATTGGTCGTTTGAATGGCGTCATTTATTTTTATAGGCACTATTATAAGCTGATTAGTCCTTGTTGATTCTAATCTAAATCTATTTATTAATGGAAATAATTTCAAATATTTTGAAAGCTATTTATTACACATATAAATTAAGAATTCAAAATATTTAAGGAATTGGTATGTATGACAAGTCTATATAAATGGTAAACAAGGATGACAACGTCCATAACATATAACATCTAAAGAAAACTGATTAACCCTGTGTTAGTCAAAATTAACAGTTTTGAAAACTTTTAATTTTTTATAACAATTGTAGCACAATCTTATTCAATATACTGCAGAAAAAAACAATGGAACAAAAAGGGTTATTAACTTGCAGCTCGTGTCAATTTAGGTAACATAAAGTACTAGCTATGTGTCCTTAGCATCTAGGGGCTCTGTATTGAATTGATTAAAAGAGGGACAGATAAATAGCATAAAACCATCCAAAGGTTTAATTCTACATACAAAATAACCTAAACCCATCCCGGGACCAATATGAAGCTTCCCTAAACTTATTGAGGATAACTTAGTCTTAGGTCAGTAGTTATTGGAATCTTAGACAAAAAAATTACTACTTTATATATTAGGATATGGCGCCGGTGATCCAAGTAAGATATCTTAAATTAATGAACTGAATGATATTTAGGGAAGTTGGTATGGGTAGGGTAGGTTTTACGCTATTTTATTAAGTGGTATTGTAACCCTTGCAAGTTTTAACATCTACCCATTAGTCCATCTATTGATATCCCCCTTGAGGCTACGGGTGAAGCCACTGAAAGGAATAAAAAAAATATTTAATTAGTTATTATATACCTAGGTAAAGCATTATTTTTATTTAAATGTGATCAAAAGATGAGGAGAATTTCATCAGATTTATAATTTTGTTCAAAATTCTATGGATCATTTTACATCTACTAAACATTGAAAGCACCGACTAGCTGTTTTTAAAAATATCACAAAAGTTAGGACACGTTCTTTAAAAAAAAAAAATATGCTATAGGTAAATGATATTTAAAAATAATTACTTTAAGTCACTTTAATTAGATAAATCAAGCCTTATTATTCTTATTTAACTTGTTAAATGAATGAATTGTATTTTATAATTATGTGAACTTTACAGTTGCACTTTTTTCTGCATCTTTTATTTATAGAGAATGAATTGTCTAGGCCTAGTCGCACGCACAAACACTCACACAAACAACCAAATAAACGCACTTACATCTTAAGTACAGGGTGATTACCTACAATATTTTGGTTGGAGGCAAAGCCTTGTGTGAGTTTTTTTAGTGTTTTATTTGAAAAATTTTACACCCTATTTTTTCTGTAAAGTCGTATCTGTAAACATGTATACAAACACAGACACCCTGTATCTGTAAATTATATACATGTGAACACATACAGACACACTGTATCTGTAAATTATGTACATGTATACACTCAAAGACACCCTGTATCTGTAAATTATGTACATGTATACACACACAGACACCCTGTATCTGTAAATTATGTACATGTATACACTCAAAGACACCTTGTATTTGTAAATTTTGTACATGTATACACACACAGACAACCTGTATTTGTAAATTATATACATGTATACACTCAAACACACCCTGTATCTGTAAATTATGTACATGTATACACTCTAAGACACCCTGTATCAGTAAATTATGAACATGTATACACACAAAGACACCCTGTATCTGTAAATTATGTACATGTATACGCTCACACACAATCTTAACAAAGTGTCCGTGTGTATCTTTCTTTATACTGTGTTTGGAACGTTTAAACATAAGGGTAAATCACAGTATGGTTATATCCTAAATTGTATTGTGATTGTGAGATCTAAATGACTGTTGAAATCTGAATTTCTTATAGTATATCCATCCAAGATCTGTCCAAGGTCGCATCACCAGATTTCTCCTTCTAGCCAAACTAGCTAAATGTAAATGGTCACTTCGACACTTGGTTTTGTGCGTCCAATTTTTTTGTGTTTTCGATACTTTTGATATTCAACTGTATCATTAAACTGTTTTGGGGCAATATTTTGCATCGAAAGTAAAATTTTTTTCCAATTTTTCAGTCATAAAAAAGAAAATAGTCATTTTTTGACTTGCATAGACGTTTGACACATTGAAATTCAAACTACCTAACTATTTTTATCACTTGTATCGCATTTAATGATTTCCCTATTAATGGATTTTTTTAATGCAACATTTTAATTGACACTTTTATATTTTTGGTCAAAAGCCCAAAGTTTTAGATGGGCCCTTTAAACGTGTAAATACATATATATGTATGTTTTCCCCTTAATTCCAATGCCCACTTATATACATGCCAAGGGCCTTAGCGTAATCCTCCCTTTATCCCCACCTACCCCACCAAATCATCAGGGTCAAATTTTGAAGCCTTTGCCCCCATCCCTTTTGACGCAAATTAAATCAACCACCCTCTTCCAACTTTTAAAACCATTTTCTGCCTCTCCAACCCTGCCTCTCTCCCCTTTCTGAACTTGATTTTAACATTAACATTCTAAGTTTAGAATAACTTACATGGTGATTCAAAAAAATCTTATTTTTTCATCAACAAAAATGTCCCACATTGCCTCCTAAAAAAAATTAGAAATAATACAAATTATTTTTACTCTTTTATTAGTTTTTTTTCTAACAATTATTGAACAAAAAATAGATATTTTGATTTTTTAACAAGATTATTTAAAATCTATAATGTAATGTAACTAATTATTAACATATCACACGAAACTTTCAAACATAAATCACATCATCCCGGTTCTTTAAAAAGAACTTATTTGATTAATTTAAAACAATATTTTTAATGATTTACTTATATGTTATTTTTCTATTTTTCCTTAAAACTAAGGTCAAAAAAGATTTTTGATTAAAAAAATTTGACTAAAATCCTAAAATTTAAAAAGGATTATAAAAAGAAACATTTGTACATTTTCATTCTCACATTTTACCCAGTTAAGTTTTGAAGAAAATTTTTCGTAGTACAAAAAGCATAGTTTTTTGTCTTAAAAGTTCACATATAGAATAAAAAGAAAAAACTGTAATCCTATACTTATTAAAGAACTTTTAAGAATAAAATTTATTAACTTTTTGTATTACAAAAAAAATTTGACTCAAACACCAAACTATGTTCTACAAGCTTAATAATGTATATGTAGTTTGAAGTAAAAGGTTAATTTAAATTATTAAAACATTGAGATTCTATACATTGTAGTTGTAGGCTTAACTTAAATAACATACACCAACTATTTGATAAAGAGTTATTAGTATTTGTAATTTCAGTTAAACCATTTCAATTTGAGATTCATGACACTTTCAATGGTATAGAGTATAGACACTTTTTTACGGAAGATTATTTTTATGTTTAAAACAGAAAACAATGTAAAATACAAAAATGATTAATTTTGCATTTTTCATCATAAAATGTTTTTAGACTTTGATTGAGAAAAAAAATTATCAAAAACCAAAAATAAAAAATTTAGATTATTTCAATTTAAAAAAAAATTGTTTTTGAGGCTTTAATATTAATTTACAGGTACAAGTTTAAATGTATGTACTACTAGGCAAAAGGTTTCACCTCTGTACACTAAAGTACAATACTATACAGTACAAAAATAAAACCATTTGCTTGCAATCGCAATTTCTAAAGTACACATTAAATTTTTCAAGCAGCATTTTTTCATTACTTTTTTTTGCATATTTTGATACATTATGTACTTAATATGGAAGAGCATCATAACGTACTTTTAAAAGCCTAAATTTTCTATGTTCAAAAAGGAAGACAAATTTATCAATTTATGAAAATTTTAAACATAATTTGAGATTCCTTCAAACATATACTTTTAAGTATATGAATAAAAGAATCTTCATTTTTTAGAGAACTAAAAAATCATTTCAAATTTTGAATAATTTGTCTTATTTAAAGAAAAGATCCTTTACATTTTTGAGTCTTTAAAATGCTTTTCAAGTCACTGTATCTTAGTTCTTTCTTCAAATTTGACTTTTCCCATTTTTTACAGTGGATCTTTTTTGGGGGTTTGATTATTTGTTTACTCATTAGTGATATCTGTGACGGTTCCACGTTTAAAACTGCTGCGGTTGTCATTGTTATTGTTGCCGGCAACAGAGACCACGGCCCGCACAACGGCTGAACGGTCGTCTGAGTGGTTGGACGGCTCGTCAGCGGTCACGGTGAAGCTCCTGAAATGAATTTAAAAATCATCACAACTTTTTTTTTATTAAAATGAATAAAAAAATCATTCAGCTTAACTTTAAAATCAAAGTTAGACATTGCCAGTATTAGAGTAAAAAAAATCAATAAAGATAAATAAAATTACATATTCTGAAGATTTAAAAGTGATTTAAAAGTTTGGACACATCCAATAAAAGTATCCAAAGTTTTTTTAGTCAACTAATAAGAACCATAAGAAAACGTTGGTTATAAAACTTTGGGTACCAGGGTAATTTACCGCCTAATGTCCCATCCCTTCGAGATCGATCCATGTTCTAAAAATAAAAGTAGATGTCTAGATTACCTTCTGTTTGAGCTAGGTCCTAGATCAGGGGCAGCGATCTCCTTCAATTTGGCCTGGATGGGTCCAACAGCCTTCGACTCCTTCACATACTCAACATCTAGAAGAAGAAAAATATATAGTTTTTGACACAAAGTTAGAGATTCTTAGCATTGTAGAATATTATGTGCTAATAGAAATTTTACTAAGTGCTGAGAGATCAGACCTGTTAGAATATATATAAAGTTAGAGTTTGTAAGCTATACTTATGATTATAGTTAGTTTTGTATAAGTGTTTATTACGATCTTAGAAAACGACAGGTTCACAATATTAGGGAAAGCATTGAATTGGTCATAAGTAGGCTCAAAGTATAAACTATTTTACTTTTACAAATCGACTAATTTTTATCATTAAGGAAGAGGACATTGATCAGTAAATGATTCTATGCATGCCCTGTTTTCTCAGGGCGATTTCTCTTGGGAGGTTGGTAGCACCCTCTTCCCAAATAGCTATAAACCTTCCCATGACCTATGAGAAGCTACGCTTTAAAGGAGAAACATATCGATTCAGCGGTTAGCCAGATCCTTCGGTACAGACAGACAGAGACCCGGTTGTTTTTATATAAAGATCGATTAATTGAGACAGTAAAAAAATTAGTCAAAGTATTTGGTGAAAAATCTCCAATATCAAGTAAATTTTGTTACGATTGTTTAATTTTCAGAGAAGCTATCCCCGTGTCTCTGTGTGTGTGCGTCCACTTTATCCAAGGTCACTAATTTTCAGTTGCAAAATAATGTTATTGAATTTATAGCCGGGGGCGGCGGTGTGGGGCTACCAGGAGCGGTGTGGGGCGGCTACCGGGCAGAATAATCTAATTGCTGGAAGCAAAAATTTTGCTGCGGCCGCCACACGGACAGATTGTCGGTTAAAGTATTTATTAAATATTTATAATTCAACATAGAAGACCAAGTCTAATATTAGGAAAATCATGTGATAAAAAAGATATTTACCTATCATGTATAACTACTAAAACAAAAGTTAAAAAACATTTTAATGATTTCAAAGTTAGGATGTAACAAAATTTTCAGGTCTGGTTAATATTTCAGATTATTTTAAAAATAAGATAAAGTTTTTGTAATTTTATTATTTTTATCCGTGGACAACAGTCTGTAAACTCGAACTATTAATGTATTAGTAACCAATGGCATTGTTAATTTTTTCTCTGAATACACATCTCTATACAAAGTTCGATACTTTAATTGATTTAAGTCAAGTCTTATAACAATTAAGTCCACCAAAGATAGCGCAGCAATAAGAATATGAAAAAATACTAAACATTTAAAAGTTTTAAAACCGCCAAATAAAAAGGAAGGAATTTTCACTAACTTTCTAAGACCATTGTCATTTTTTTGTCTCAGCTACACAAATTTGACCAATTTCTTAAGGATTAGGGGTAGAACTCAGAGAGAGAGAGAGGGGACAATGGACTGTTTATTACACTAGACCCCAAAGTTTATAATTTAGTTTTCTTATTCATTGGCTTAACAACTTATGGGACCTTAGAGAATTTTGATTGGTTGATTCATTCAAGTTAAGTGTTCAAACGTTTCAACCAACAATTTTAACTACAGAAGAGTTAATTTTGTGTATCACCTTTGGGGATGTACATTAATTTATCGGCCATTGTATTATCCCTTTAGATCCCTGGGTGGATATATTTGTCTCTACATCCTTGTGGTGGGCCCTGCAACCTTGAGAAATTATAATTTAATAATTGCTGGGCCCCAAAATCAATCCATCAATCAATTTATATGAAAACATTTTCGTGGAATAAAATTGTAAAAAGATAATTATTGTGCCCCAAAACAATTTGAATTCGTTAGAAAATTTCCCGGATTTTGTTTTCAGAGCAGGGACGGTTATTCTGAAATTGAATTAGCTTAACATATTGGCATATGGAGGAAGGGGTGTACACACCCTTATACTATCTATTTCAATTGTCTATTTATGAACCCCAAATCGATTTGTTTTATTCTTTTAAAAATTTATGATACACCCCTAAATTTTATATTCTAAAAGGAAATCAAACCTATAATTTTTTATTTTATTATTCGAATACGATACATGTTGTTTAGTATAAGAACCGTTTTCATTCAGCTGAAATAAAGCGGATTAGGAGCAAAAGAGAAAAAAATCTAATGTGGTATTAATAATGAAATTGACAAGAAAAAAATCATATTGGTAATTTTTTACCCAATTACCAATTTGAGGCATTTTCAAAACTGCTTCTACATTTGCATAAGGCCTTTTAAAACATAAAATAGTTTTTCATTAGAAACCTTACTACTTTTTAAAGGATTTTTTAAGGACAACAAAAAGCCACATGTAATATTTTAAGGAAATAATTTAAGATTAAAAACAAATAATAAAACTTCCTTAAACAATTAAATTCCTATTTGTGTTTGTTTAATTTGTTTATAATTATGATCAACATGTCAAATATAGATAAAAGGTTGTCCTCTGGTTAGGTACTCGTTTGGATTAGTGTGTTTAGGGAGATCTAGTCTTACTTGGTAAGTATTTTCATATAACAAAATTAAGATTGAGTAAAAGTGTATTCTCATTAAAGTAAAAGAATAGAGAAGGCAAGAGCTATAAATAGCTTTCCCTACAATGCAAGGCCCTTAAATTTTGTATTAGGTCTCTGAAAATCAGCTTATAACATGTCAAAAAAAAATTTTAAGTTTCTGGAATTATAACTATGTCAGGTCAATACAAGAGAACAACAGGCAAAATATGAATCAAAAAATGGTCTTGTAAACTGAAAATAACCCAATTCATAATTTGCGGCCTTTTAAACACTCCAGAGAAAAACTAACCAAAATAATGAAAACTTCACAAAAAATCTTCTAAGGTCTTAATTGGAAAGCGAAGCTAAATGAAATTCACTTTGTCTCCTACAAAAGGGTCCATACTATTTGGGAAAGATAAATGTTTGGAATATACATCTTTACTTACAAATGTATCATAATACCTATCCCATTTCACAGTGATCCATGCGAGTATATAACTGTTAAAGGTGACCAAGATTGTTAAAATTCCCATGTAATCTAAATGACAAAATTGTCTACTATAATATTGAAGGTCAATCATTTAAGAATAATTGTGATCATAGAATCTCAAGGATTTATAGTAAGGTTTAATATTTGCATAAAAAAAGATATTTTTTGTTATTATTATCATACAATACTGTAGTAATAACGTTATTAGAATAGGGTTATTTATGTCAGCCATATCATATTTCATTACAATCGATATCTATGGCTCCTGGCATGCAGGGGCTTTGTATTTGAAAGAGTAGATAAGGACAGAAAAATAGCCAAAAAACATCCCAAAGTAAAAATTAAACAGCCTAAAAACCTTTCCGGAATCTGAAATTGAGAACCCAATCGTTAAGTATTCATTAAAATCTTAGGCTAGAGACAGAAACAATACTATTTTAATAATATCGCTAATACAGAAATATGTTGATATAACAAACACTTTGACATCCTGAATCTACATCCTTGACACTATAGGACATGTTATTAACATGTTTAACATGTCTGATATGTGAAACCTGTCTAAATGTGAGAATCTTACAACCACGAATGTGTAAAATTTGTTACCAATTTAAACCCTAAAGCAACAATCAGTAGCATGGCTACTCTAAAATAATTTTGAATCAACAAAGATTACGCCTAGTTACTCTATAACTATCAATTTGAACCCTAAAGCAACAATCAGTAGCGAGCCTGGCCTACATTTTATCCTAGATCATCTAACAGACGCATATCATCTCTATAATTCTTTATTTTACCCCTATTCTACTATAAAGAAGCATAGTTTAACTAACAATTCAATAAATTAATATAAACTTCTAAACATCAAACTGTAAATCAAATACTAAGTTTAGGCCCATAGGAAATTATAATCAAACTTATTTTTGAATCATCAACATATTTAATCTATATGCAATATGCATTTGTTTGTTCAAAAAGTTAACTGCTATCTGTAAACAGAGTGAAGTATCAATTATTTTGTCCCCTCTTAAAATATTTTATCTCTAATTTCATTGCTAGTAGCGATGCTTCTTTATAATTAGGTTATGCCCGAATATTCGGAAAACATATTGATAAAAAAGACCTACCTTTAACAATGTCACTCTTTGATTCCAGAGCATTTTTGATATTATTCTGCACTACGGGCCTAATCTTCTCAAAGTTAAGAGGCTCGTTGTCCTTCTTTGCTGTGGGAGCGTTGTATGAGGGCTTAGGAGCAGAGTAAGACGGGGCTGCGGGGGCTGAGTAAGATGGAGCGGCGGGGGCAGGAGCATTGTAGCTAGGCGCTGGGGCAGCCTGCTGCTGGGGCTTTTCGTAGACGTGGACAGGTGGCCTTACTCCCTGATAGATGATAATTGGGGGCTTGTGGTAGGGCTTGGGGGCGGGAACGTAGACGGGCTCCTTCTGGGAGGGAGCTTGGTATTGGGGTCTGGCTTGTTGCGGCCTAGGGCGAGGTTTGGGCTTATAAGCAGGCTTGGTAGGGGCAGCTGGCTTGTACAGGGGCTTCTTAGGGGGGTTGTATGAAGGTTTGGATGGTGCGTTGTAAGAGGGGGCACTGTTGGTTGGGGCTGGTGGGTTGTAGGCTGGTTTAGTGGGGGCAGGGGGGTTGTAGGCTACGGCACTAGTGGCAGGTGCAGCTGTTGTAGGTGGCTTATAGACAGGTGCAGGGGGCTTGTAAACAGGGGTTGGGGCAGCCTGGGCCTCGAGGACAGGGGGCTGTTGGTAGATGTGAATTGGGGGGTGGCCTGCATAGATTATATGAGGAGCCTGCTCTTGGGGCTGGTAGCTGGGCTTCTGGGGGGCGGGTTCATTGTAGGTCTGCTTGGGGGGTGGTTTGTAGCTTGGCTTTGGCTTGTAGACAGGCTTTGGTGGGGCGTAGGTTGGCTTAGGAGGGGCATAGGAAGGTGCCGGTGGGTTGTAGCTCTGCTGGGTTGGTGCTGGGGGATTGTAGGCGGGCTTCGTTGGTTGGGGTGGCTTGTAGGCAGGCTTGGTGGGTGCAGGAGGTGCATAGGCGGGGGTGTTGGGTGCAGGGGGGTTGTAGACAGGCTTCTGGGTGGTCTTCTCGGCATACACAGGTCTGGGCTGATTGACCGACACGGCTCCGGGTGGGGGAGGGGCGTTGATGTACACAGGCTTTTGTTCTTCAGCCTAAAATATTTTGGTTTTAAAGAATCTTTTTTTGTTTCCCTGTTGATCATTAACATTTGAAAAAGAAAACGAGGCATGATAAAGATTATAGGATAATAGTAAAGTTTTTTGCCGGTTTTATTAAGGAATGACTTATTCCGACTAATTTAATACCTGAACCGTTGCAAGTCATAGCAATGAATTAAATAAAGAGTTGTTCAAATTGTTATAGGACTAATTGTTATTATGTTCAAAGCATTGAAATCTATCAAACATCTCCAGAGATAATTTTTAGTAATGACTGACAAAAGTAGAGACGAACAAACATGATTTTAGTAATAGAATTGCTGTGTTACTTAAAAGTAGGTAATAACTAATTGGTTTGTTTTCTTTCCAATATCAACATAAATCATTTTTAGACTTTTTTGTACCAATACTACATTAGGTGAGAAAAGTGTCTTATCCTAATAAAAAAGTAAAAAGTAAAAAAGTTGTGTTGGTTTTTGTGTGCGTAGCTTTAGATCTCGCTAACAGCTGAACCGACATGGTTCTCCTTTGCAGTGAAGCTTCTCAAAGGTCTAGAGAAGTTTGATAACTATTTACCAAAATAACTTTTTTTTTTTAAATTTTAATTGGGGTATCGCCTAGGGGCCGCCCCCCCCCGCGCCGCGCGCGGGGGGGGGGGGGGGGGGGGGGGGGTGGGGGTGGGTGGGGGGGGGGGGGGGGGGGGGGGG
>LS055594.1:0-14912 GCA_900241095.1 Acartia tonsa | reverse complement strand
AAAAAAATACGAATTCCGTTTTGACCATTATAAAGCTTCCCTGAAACTTACAGCTCGATCGGCCCATAAAAGTGGCGCTCGGCACTAATGGGTTAACGAAAAATCTATCCGTTCATGACAGACGTACGGACGGACATTAGGACCGACCATAATTTTTAGAAAATCTTTATCTTTAAAAATATATATTTGAGAATATTTCTAAATATGCTTTTTTATTTATAATTCAAAATTAAACGATTTCTGTTTGTCCGTAAGAATCTGTAAGGATGTCTGTGTGTTTTTAGCTTAGGGTTTCGCTAACTGCTGGACCGATATGTTTTTCCTAAAACAGTAAAACTTCTCATTGGTCAAAGAAGGGTTTATAACAACTATTTTGTGGCATGGTACCAACACACACACCCCTAAGAAAAATCGCCATAAGAAATTTAGGGAATTGTCGGTTTCGTGATATCGCCTCTTTAGGAGTGTTTCGTCGTATTTTCATAGGAGCTTTTCTCCTATTTGTAACCCCTGCTATGGTTTATAACCATGCGCGGATCGTTAACATTTACCTAACCTAACATAAAATAAACTATCAAAAGCTACTATGAAAATACGACGAAACGCCCCTTACCTCCTCCACCTCTAAAAGTCTAGGTTTCAAGTATTTCTTTTTCTACTTTTCAAAAACCTTCACTGCTATGTGACGTATTTGTTGTTGTTTTATTGTTATTCATTCATTTAGATTTATCTAATGAATCATTAAAAACACAGAGTGTAGTTATTACAGTGAATAATATAGGTTTAGTTTGTGATAATATTAGTCCAGTGATATTTAGACATTTTCAGATAAGTTGCAAAATTACATATGTTTTACTTGTACAGTGAAATTTAGTAATATATATTACACATTTGTAGTATGTTTTTGAAAGCGAAGCTTTTCAATAACTATGGTCGGTCTGAACGTCCGATAACATAACGGATAGTTCTTTTCTTTAATTTAGGCATGTTAGAATTATGGATTAACATTCTATGCTTCTGCATATGTTTATTTTTCGTGATTATGAACAGTTATTATCGGAAATTAATCGAATTCAGAGCTGTAATTGTTATAAAACCATACAAGTTAAAATATTAGGTAAAGAATGGTTGCATGATAACATGAATCCTTTTTTATTTAGTCCTATGACAATATTTATTCTGACTATTACAGGCAATCAAACTTTGATTGCCTGTAATTCAAAAACCAAATTCCGGATGGTAAATGTAATGCCTGTATATGGGCAAAGGCATTACCCTTAATCTAGAATTTGAGCACCTTAAAAGCAGCATTAGATTACATGTACAATACTTAAGATAAGCCATTTTTATTAAAGATAGTAAAATTTTGACATTTTTATTGCATATTATCGCAGAAATATTTAATGAAATATTATGAATAAAAGTTATTACAAATTATTTCTTAGAATTACGCACTATTACTATATTTAAAAGCACAGGTTATCTATGTATAAGCCTGTCCGTATGTCTGTTTGTGTGGCTGAAAAAATTACGCTATAGCTCATATAAAAAAAAACTACTTTTGTTTACAAAGTACATCCTTCCGAAACTGATGATACTGCCGTTAAAAGAATGACGTCATACAATACAAATGACCAATGATAGGCAGTATACATTTAAATTGACCATTTTGGTAGGCCAGTGTGACGACATTTTTTAGACACTATCATCAGTTTCCATATTTCCTCATGCATTTTCCTAAAAAATGTTATAAACAAAAATACCAATAAACAAATACTTTCGAGGTAAGCGAAACATATTTTGTATGCCAGTTAACTGTTCTTCACCTGTTATTATTGAATTATTGTTGCTTCGCTTGTTATGGACAGAGAAGTCCTTGATAAAGTATAAAGTGCAGTAGAATGTAATACACATGATAATTACTGTTAATCAGGTATTAGGATATGCTAATTATTTTCTGGTTGTATACTTCAGATATACAGTCAGTCTTCAGGTCCTTAAACTAGGAAGCGTCTCATTTTCATTATTCACTGTATTATGAGACGTTTCTAACTTTTTCAATTAAAATCTTGTTTGTAACAAAAATTATAGGATCAATTCCTAATTTGTTGGCCTAATTATCATTTTCGATAATGTTTTTTCAGAGCGGGTCAGAACCTGTTCAACATTTGATTGTTTTAGAGCATTTTCATAATTCATTTACTTTTGACTTAAACAAAGGGTTTGATGATATGGCTTATTTTTTTATTCTCTTTAAATGTAGGGTTCTAACCATTAACGAGTAAGAACTGGCTGATCAAATGAACTATTTTTATTCTATTTTCTATTTCGGCCTCAAAACTAAATTTTCATAATCAAATCCCCCCCTCCTCCTACTATAAAAATTTCATCCTCGAATAATATATCTTGGACATCCTTGTATCCCTTCATAAAACACATATAAGCTCAGGTGTTACGCAAATATATTCTATTTCTAGCCATTCTTATCTCTACATAAGTTCTATACATCGTAAATAATATTGGATTAATAGGCGGCTAAATATTCTATTTATACATGTTTGACAAAAGACGCAATTACAATTTATAATTTCGTATTTAATGACACAAAATATTTCTAAAACGTAAGTTTAGAATAAATAACTCATTTAGAATAACGATCATATGATTCATAATGTTGGGATTTATTTAACCACTATGGATTCATGTGTCCTTGTTTTTAATAAGTAATTTTAAAAAAGTCTAATTATTAAAGAAAAAGGATGTCATAAGTAGCACAAACAAAATGATGAATGAACAAACGGACAAAATGAGTTATAGAGTAGATGATATCAATGGTTATAAAAATATTAGGAAACGTGATTATAAATTGAGACGAAAAATTTACAATAAATATGTACGTATATTTTGTAACAAGAACAGCAGACTAACGGACAAAGTAAATTGTATACTGAATGCTCTTTGCTCAATAAATGTTTCGGACAGACATTTCGAGCTATAGAGTATCTTCGCTAAAAGGTGAAAACTAATGCTAAATATATTTATGTATTACAAGCCATTTTAGCTAATGTATGTAGGTCTAGTGCAGAAAAATATGATATGTTGATAGAAACTTTTTTACATGAAACTCAAGGGCAAGGACTAGATCTCAACACCCGTACAATTTTTGGTTATTCATTGTAATGAACCAGTTTAATTGTATTAGTACACATTAAGAAGGTTGATAACAAAGCACATAAAAAAAAGATAGGCGAACATTATCAAAAATAGAGTATTAGCGCTTTAAATATTAAATCACTCAACTTTCATATAATTATTAGAATACATAATTGTTATAGGAATGAAAATGTGAATTTTAAAATCAATAGCAAGAGCAATAAACATGTCTGAATTAATGGCAGATATATTAGTTTCTAGCAGACGCACTGACCGACACATTTACTGTAAAAATACTTCGATTTAATAATGTTAATGAATGACGCATTGGAAATTTCTAGATTTTTACGCACTTTAAAATTTTCAGATAAAGCTAAAAAATCTGCCATTTTTATAAAAATATTACCCTTGTCTATTGTTTAGCTTGATGTTGCTGTGCTTCTTTTGGAAATTATTACTCCTGTTCACGAATGATACGACATCACGAGCGAGGTGGATAGACAAAAAGGGGCCTTTAGAAAATGTACGAGTTAGCAAGTAAAGTAAGGAGACTGAGAGAGAGAGAGAAAGAGAGAGAGAGAGAGAGAGAAAGATACTAAAGAGAGAGAGAGCGAGCGAAATAAGAGATATGGGCATATTATAAAACTGTTCGTAGTTTATACGGAGACTTGAAACGTAAAAGACAAAGAAATCTGAGAACTTGTGTGATTCATATAATGTCCTCCTCATATTAGAGTATTGTTAGAAATAATATCTTTTAAGGTATGTTCTTTTCTTTTATTAAATCTCCTATTATTAAAAACCTATTAGCCTCTTGGGGCTTCAGTCAAGAGAGGCTATTTTTTAAGGGAAAATTTTGTTATGGAATATTTTTTGGTTTGTGAGTAGTCTTTCCTCCTGTTAAAAATAGACTAAAACCTGTACTAAGTTAATACTAAAAACTTCCTTTAAAATGTTTTCGAATAATCAGTTCATCGTATACTAGATTATTGGTCTTATAGTTCTGATCTTGTATTAGGTAATGTTAAAATTGTCCGAACCGGTTTCAAACGTTGCATAATTACTGATTCTTTTCTCATTACCAGAAAGTCCGAATGTCGTTTTATAAATTGTTATTTTTTTTAAATAGATATTTTGAATACGCAATGTAATTGTCCTATTATAGGATGATTGTTGAGATCCTTGTTTAAGTTTTTTTTCGCCTTGTTAATAATTGACCCAAATTCGCAACATAAGAAGTTTAACCCCAAAAATAAGAAAAACGCAATTGCCTTAACCTATTAGTAGTAAGTGCAGCTACTCTATAATGTTCAAAATGTTATGTAAGGACACACTTTTGAAAAAAGTAAAAATCACAACATTTCAAAATTTTTTGATAATTTATTTTTTATACCTACACTTCCTTTTTCTTCTCAACTAACGCGAAGACATTGCAGCTCTCATTAGCTTCTGATCTAAGCCTAAGCAGCAACATCTAAATTTATATCTGCCGCAGACAATCCTTAAAGATAATTTAATTTCAGATGGGTGGCCAAGAATCAAAGCTTATTGTGGATGAACCAGACTATTATACAATCAAAAGAAATTCTCCAATTAAAAAGTAAGTCAAATCCTTTTGAAATTGCAATAATAAACATTCGAATGTTATTAAAATCATATTTGTATAAGTTTAGTATTACTTATTTAAAGTTAAACTAAATAGTCAAGAATAATTTTAAGATTTCGCGAGAGAAAAATTTTCTGTTTAGCCGCGAGGCTAAGCTTGATGCTGATCCTTTTGTCTGTCTGTCTGTCTGTAATGCAAGGATAGTTAATTTATATCCCCATCAAAGAAGTTCCTTTGTCTATGTCTCTTTTCTTCTCCCCGTCTCGTTTTTTGTCCTTTTACCTTTTACTATTTCTTCCGCATATAAACTTTTATACATAAAAAGTAATTTCAACAATTTATATTTAATCGAGTAAAAAAGAAAATATTTTATTTTAGACCTCTCAGTCCAAAAAGAAAAACTGTGACACCGAGTGAAAATGGTAGCAACATGTTGAAACCAGCTATGGCCGCTGTACGAACATGCAAATTTAAAGCCGCTGTTGAAAAAGTTAGACACATGCGAGGTAAAATCTATAAACGGCTATTGTTAATTGTGGTTTTAAGGGTGAGGCCAATTGGCATAAATTTTGGAATCGAAATATATATTCCCTTACTCTACAAAATATTTATTTTTGATTAGAGAAATTAAAAATCATATTTTTCAGAAGTTTTAAAGCAAGGAGAAATGCAAATGCCAACTTATTACCATGGGTGGATTAGAAAAGCAGAGGTGGAACAACTATTAAAACAGGTGAATTGGTCAAACAGACCGACAGTCAAGTTCTGTAGAAAATCTTCGTTAAATATCATTTTGTGGTCGACCAAACCTCAAAATAGCCTAAAACCTGATTTATATCAATGCTTAGTTTCCCTAAAAAGAAAGATATTGGTCCATAGTTTGAGAGATCTTAGTAAGCATACAACAGCAAGATGACTACTATTTAATTTTCTTGTATTATAACATTTAGTACTGTAATCTGATTGTGAGGGTTTTTTATGGAAAGTTTTTTAGTTAAAAGGTTTCTTTAGAACTGAATCTATCCTGATTCATCAAATGAATGCAATTATTCCATTCTATTAAGTAAACAAGGTTGATAATTTATAAAAATAGTCTTGGTTAAGATTTTGTAAAAAACGAGTAGGCTTCATTAAAAAAAATTACAGGTAATTTTATAGAAAATAAATTATTCATCCATTTTTTATTTGACAGTAAAATTTAGCGACGTATTAAAATTATATATTTCAGGGACCAGAGGGAATGTTCCTTGTAAAAAATTCTACTGAGTTTGCTGGAGATCTGACCCTTTGTGTCAACAATATCAATAGAATCACTTATTTTAGGAAAAATAACATTTTTGTTTTAAATTATTTCTGAAAACCATAAACTCTTAGTCTAGTGCTTTCAGGGATCTTAAGGGATAAGACATTTGGATGATAAGTGATGTACACCCCCAATCATGATAAACCAAATACCCCCATGTTTTAATTCTTTCAAAATTTATAATCCAACGAATGAAAGAACGTTTTTACTATTTATAAAATTTTAATTATAGTCTAATCTCTCTCTGATTATTAATATTATCATGTTTTTTTATTAACTATTTAACTTTTTCCTGTTTCAACGCCACGGACGTGCAAATCAAACCCAGTGACAAATGCTTATAAACCAAAAGTCAAAACAAATAGAAAATTAGAAGAAAAAAAACTTAAAATCTCATTGAAACTTAACCTGAAATTAATTGCTAAAATTTTACAAAATGTTTGTTTTTTGATAATAGAATAACAAGACAGAAATCTATGATAACTGTGGACCATATCAAATATTTTGATCATGTAAGTATATTTTTACAATTTTCAATAAAATACCACGGTAAATTCAAAATTTTCTTACCAATTAATTCCATCAAAAATTGCCGAAAATTAATTATTTTGTCGGCGTAAACTTGTTTTTTGATGTAACTGAAGGGAAGTGAGTAAGAAGAATAGAACAAAGGGAAGGGGGTTATGTGGAAATTTTCACTTAGAATTGTTTGTCAGAATCCCATTCCCTTTTTCCTGCATAAAATACCTAAAAATATTTATAACAAGGACAATTACCTAACAAATGACAAAAGAATATTAAGAACAGTCAAGCGGATAAACGGACAACTTGAGTTCAATAGCAAATGTTCATTAGCCGTATGAAAATTTAACCTTTAACAACAGCTGAACAGCTTTTCTCTCATGGAATTCCCAGCCAATTTGTGACGAATGAGCTCACGGACTGATGGACAAAGTAAGATCTAGAGTAGTTGCTTAGTTACAAATAATGGCTAGTTTTATATCCTCTCATATAAAGTTTACTTTTTTTGCAACTTAATGTTATCAATCTTTAAAAGACAAACAGACAATACAAAACCTTTAAGTAGCTTTGCTACTAAAAAAAACAACGTCATTTTTATCTAAATTGCTCAAATCCTAAATCAATAACATTTTATTATACTTATATTTAACCTGTAACCGTATTTTTTTTATCCAACAAGGGATTTATTTTGAAGAAAATTTTTTTTCATGTGGTGAAAGGGTTTTAAGGGTTGAATAAGAGAAAAAATATTTTGAAGAAGGATATATTCTCCCAATAAAAATATCTATAAATAGACGATTTTAGCCTTTTACAGCCAATTACTTTGAATATTTGCTCCAAAAAGTTTTTTTGAATTAATCTTGCTTGTTGGTTATACCTTATTCCTGATTTATATCCCAAGCACAACAGGACTTTGATTTGTATTATCTTTATAGCATTTTTAAATATTCCTTAAATAAATAAATAATATGTTACATGAACTGTAATGTACAATATATATATTAATATATATAGCATTTTTTATCTTTTAGGATGTTTTTGTTTTTATTCAAATTTTTAAAAGTTTTTGTTTGTTCTCTAGCTCTCAAAAAAGAATTACATACTATTGGACATTGAATAAGTGGATATATTGACATGGGAAAATTTGTCATCAATTTAGTCGGCTAAATAGACCTCATTTATTGGTCAGTTCGTTTATCCAGTATGAGGGGAGGGGATGTGGTCAATGGGGTGGATGGGAGGTATCGTCATTTAGCCAGCTGGGATTATAAATTTTTTAGAGTACATGAAAGTCTTATGCTACATCCAATTAAATATATCTAGACTTACATACTGATTTTAAGGTCGTCATTTAAATCACCCATCGAGTGCATGGAAATAAAATAAACATCAAGAGCTTTATCTCATTTTAACATCTGATTAAAAGAAAAACTGTTTTTTATTTTCATTTAACAAGTTTGTTTGAAAAGATTTTCCTGTGTGGCTTCGAAACAGATTAATATCCGTTGGATTAGAATCACTTCTTAGCCTTACTGAAAAATCATATATAGCATTGTGTTCAATTAAGTTTTCTTAAAATCAATACTAGTTTTGTTTTAATCTTATAATTTTTTATTTTAATATAAGCAGACAGTTTTCTATAATTAATACGATGTAATTTTTAAGTATTTTTTTTTATTGTTAAAATTTTAACTTAGAGTTTGAACCTAATTTCTATTTTCATTTTTGTTACTTAGGCTTTTAAAAAGTTAAAATGTCAAATTGGCTTCAATTATTTGATATTTGACATTATTTGTGTTTAAAGATAAGATGAACTGACAAAAAGAAACATAAAATTTTTGGAAACTTTTATTAAAACAGAATTAATTTTCCCATCATCTTTCCCCTCCTCACTAAAATTAAATAAATTTTTTTATTCTAAATTACGCGACGGTTGTGATAAAGCATAAAATTAAACAACCAACAAACCAAAATTAAGGAGTAGCTACGTTTAAACAAACATAAGTGTTATTGTTGACCATATATAAATATTTTGAATTTATATATTTCCAGTAGGGCTTCGAAACAAAACTATTTTAATCTTATAATTTTTCATTTTAATATCCGCAGAAAGCTGTATACAATACGATGTGATAAATAACCATTATTTTTTAAAATTTTAGTTAGATGAATTAATAGAAGAGTACAAGAGTGAAGATACTCTTGGAGTATTATTAAAGCTGCCCTGCATTCAGGTAAGCTTAGTTTTTGTCTATAAAAAATCATGTCTGACTCTTCGTCCATCTAAAGATTATGATTTCGCAAACTTCTAGAACTACCCACTCACTAAGGCACTAGAGAGAGGGTGCCACTAGATCTCACTAAGGCACTAGAGAGAGGGTGCCACTAGATCTTCGCTCTGGTAGACTGTATAAAAGATAGACGCCTCTAAAGCGAGTATGAGTCAGATGCCTTAGTGAAAGGTTAGTCAATACTAGAAGTCGTTAGCTCAATCCTAGTTCCCATGGTTACGCTATAAATCAAACCGAAGAAGGGGCGGCGATAGGGGGCGGAGTTGCCAAACCAACTGTAGTCCAATTTTATCCTTCTTTATCTCCACGAATATTAAATGTTGTATGTATACCCATCTGTTTTTAGAACGATGCCTCTAAAGGCCGGAGGAAAAAGCCAATTAAATTCAAATTTGCTTGTGCTGGGCCTTTCAAATCAATAATTAAATAAATTAAACCCCCTGTGTGTTATATGGACGAACACGCGGACTAATAGATTAGAACAGAGTCAACCAGAGAAAAACCTCAGCCTTCTATCTTATAATTTCATAAATATAAATTATAAAATTTTTAGAGATTTGACGGCAATAGAGTAAAGACTGATCTTCCTAATTTTGAAGTACCTGTACAATCTTTTATTGGTGAGTATAATTTAGGTATTAACAGGGACAAGGGAATGCTATTCTGACAAACAACTCTAAAAGTTACATTAAAAAAGTTTTACGCTAACTCTACGGCGACAAAATATAAAATTTTAGGTAATTTCACATTGAATTAATTGGCTGATTCTCAGTCCCTAGGGATTAAATAAAAAAAAGAATGACAATCAAATATGTTTTATGTTTATATTTTTAAAAGTTCTGGCATCTATCTTGAATTGCTGACGTGAAAATCACATTTTCTCCGTACTTTTACGTAATGACTTAATTACGGAAGGACAGACAAATAATAGGGTAACTAATAAGTGTTAATAAAAACTTTCAGGTTAATTTAATTTTCTTATTCCTTCTCTGGTTAATTTTTCTTTTTAATAGAAATATTATTCTATTAATTAATTTGATTATTATCTTTAGCTCAATGCTGTAACATGTAATGTCAATTCAATATTTTAGGCTGTAAAAGCAGATTTAGCCTGCGACACAAGAACAGCAGAAAAAGAAAAGAAACCAAAGTTGAAGATATGCTAATTTTTAATCAAGAATCATGATAGCAAATTTTGTAATAAAAATAATTTAAAGACATTAGAATTAGTTTGTAGTGATATTTCTTGCTAATTCCGTGTTAAAGGCGCAGCTACTCTATGACTATGATGTGTTTCTTCGTAAAAGAGTGTCTTAAAGATACCAAACAACCTAATAAAACAATATTAGTTCTATTTTGCAAAAAAAATCTTATTTTTATCTTAATGCTGCGCTATTTATGGATATAACAGTTGGGAAGTTGAATCGATTTTTATAGAAGCAGAAATATAATCTACGATTTACGGTTTTGACCCTCTAAAAATGTAATCTACCATTCCACTTTCCCCTCTCTTGGTGATGATATTATCAACGCCGATATGATTTTTGTAATCTACAATTTCACTTTAAAGAGAGGTGAAACTGGAATGGTGGTTTACACTTTTAACAACGACATATTTGAAATCATACATGCTATTTTTAAATTATGTTAATTGTAGGAATGTATAAAATACTTTTTATAATTTTAAAAAATTTATGTAAAATAAAAATAATAACTAGAATATACCATTGCTATTATGTCGATTTAAATAAGGAAATCAATGTTAATGAATACGCTGATATTTAAACATAAATGTACCATTCCAGTTTCGCCTCTATTGAAAGTGGAATGGTACATTTCAAAAATCGTAACGGCGTTGATGATATCACCAACAAGAGAGGGGAAAGTGGAATGGTAGATTACGTTTTTTAGAGAGTCAAAACCGTAATCATAGATTATATTTCTGCTTAAATAAAAATGGATTCAACTCCCCAACTGTATAACTGTATTGAATTGAAATGTTTTAAAAGTATTTTGTGATATATACTGTACTATAAAGATGAAATATGTTTAAAAACTTAGTTTTTTGCTTAGTTTGTGTGAATTATCGTTATTCTCATAATGAGAATCAAATTTAGCCGAAAACCTAAAAAATTATTATAATTAACACTATTCAGTTTCTATTTATATATATTTCATAAATATAGAATTAAATAAATACATAAATTACAAGGTACCATATTTTCGATGAATTATCATATGCGAATGAATTATAATTGTATTTGGCTCAGCTGTGGTATTCATTTTCATTCTTGTTTAAATTTGTAGTTGTAGGTATCAGAGTGTATGTAATAATTGGGCATTTTAGTTTGCTTCCCTTTCATTCTTCCTTCTGTTTGTGGTCAAAAGGACAATAAAATGACCTTTAAAATTGCATTATAAGGTCACTAGAAAGACATCTGACCTTCTTAGGTCATTTGTTCATAACTTTTCTCAGCAGTCAACAATTGTTCATATTTTCTAAAGGTCACAATTTTATATCATGACCTTTCAAACATATGGCTGGCATATGACCTTTGGTTTAGAAGAGGTCAATTGGGGATGACCTGACATTCTCCCACCAGGTGGAGCCGAGGTCAGGGTCGTTCTCACCAACAAAGGTGGCGACAAAGGTCACCTGAAATAATAAGATTGTGTAAGACAATTGTTAAAAGATCATATTTTGAAAATCTGATAAATGACCTTTTAATTTTATTTTAATAAGACAGTTGCTTTTACACAAAAAGAAGCCTGATGAGCATTGATAACCCTCTTCTCATAATTTGGAATAAATTTAAACAGAATGAATGGGGGAGTAGGGGGTAGTTTATCGATTGTTTGTTTATTGCTTTAGGTCAGGTTAGGTTAGGTTACATTGAGTACTGGGTAGCCCTCAGGTTTAGGGTATTGCAATAATAGGGCCCTCCGTCAGGGGTTAGGGATCAGAAAAAAACATCACCTACTCTTATTATTTTAGATAAAATTAAAAATAAGGGTCTGGGTGAGGGGTTATCTGTGTGAGAATACGACTTGACTTATTAAATAACCAGAAAAAGATATTTATTTTGATAAATTACTCTTTAAATTTCAATTTTTCTGACTGTCAAAAATGCTCCGTCCATTGTCCTATCCCTGTATCCCATTTTATGTTTTACATAACGTCTTCATTTTATCTTACATATAGTGCAACAATTACTTAAGTCCAATTAAAAAGCATTTTTACAGTTTCTTTGTTAATTTGTTTCTTGTAAAAGTTAGGCAATATAATTTCTTAGCAACAACAATACATACTAGCTAGCATAGTACAAATCAATTATAAGATAGTTCAGATAATTAACTCAGTGTAGTACAGGGGTAGGACAGTAGCTGATAAATTAAACTTTCTCACAATCTTAATTTGGGTAGGAGGGAGGGGGGAGTTAACTATAACTTCAAATTTTAGCTTAGGAAGAGTATTCAGATTCAGATCCATAATAAATGCGGGTGATTGGCGGACGAAAAAATAGCAATGTTATATAATAATTTTGATCAGTTTTAGTTTTGAATTATTTTGAGATTTGCGTACCTGTCCAGACATCTGGCTAGGTGGAGTCCAGATGGCAGTGACAGCGACCTTGTCCTCGGGGGAGGAGTGGGCAATAGCGTTGGCAAACCCCTGGCAGGCAGCCTCGTCGGCACAGGTAACGGGCAGGTTCTCGCAGTCCATGGTGGCGGCCAGCTCGGCTGACTCGTCAGCGGGCACAAAGTATCCATGGCCGCGGTCACCGTTGACCTCGGCCATGAGCATGAAGCCCCTGAAGGCACGCTGGTCCCTGAGCGAGCGCAGGAATACGATAACCTGGCCGTTCTCCTGGGGAGAGGCGATCACCTGAAACAAGAAAGTGACCGTGTAAGAATTGGCAATGTTGGAAAAAAACAAGCAACTAAAAATAAGGTAGGTTACAGAACAGTAAGTCTGTAAAACTTTAGCTTTGGTCACTTTTTACTATGTCATGTAGGAAAATCTTTCGAATGGTTTATTATGTGTAAAACTATCGTACCTCAAATGGGGGTGATCTTTTATCAGCGCCTGCTACGCTGTTAGGTTCGTGTGGAGGTCCTGGTCTCATGTTCTTACAGGCACCTTAATAACAAAATTCATCATATTAATTGCCATCGGAATGCCTAAATCTGTGTCATAATCTTAAACGCAATGCAATGGCAATAAATGAGTGTGTAGTTTTACAGGGATCTAAAGGGATAAGACAATGGCTGATAAATTGATGTAAATCCCCAATGATGATAAGCAAAATTACCCCTTCTGTAGATTACAATTATTAGTTGAAACTTTTGGACACTCAGCTTAATTAACAAAATTCAATGAAAGTCCCTAAATTTGTTAGAGTAACGAATAAGAATAAATAAACAGCCCAGTGTCCCCTACCTACCTCTGGTAGTTTTAAGCTTTCTAGTCCTGTAAAAAACGAATTGTAATATACAGCATTTGTCTGAAAGTCTTAATAGTTTATGATAAGCTTTTTTAGTGTCTTAAAATATTGCGCGCTGTATGCCACTTCTCAAAAATATCCTACGAGCGGTTGCTACCCTAGAATCTACAGGCTATTTTTTTTCTAAAGGTTATGTACAGACAGAAAAATAGCTTAAAACAAACCTAAAAATTGATAATAAAATTGCCTAAAACAATCCCGATATATGGTGAAGCTTCCCCTAAATAGAGAACTCAATCAGTTGTATAGTTATTGAAATCCTATGTTAAATAGAAAAACCTTACTACTTCAACTATTAGATACTCGAAAGCTGTCAGAAGCGTGGTTACACTTTAAACCAAAGTGTGAAGCTCTTCTACAAGTCAAATATGTTTTTCTTACCTGGAGGAGGTCCTCCAGAGTAGCCATGAACACCGGACAAAGCAGCTACCAACACAACGACTAGATAAAACACATCATAATTATTTTTATTCAAAAATAGCATTTTTGATTGTTTTCACACAAAGTACCCTGTTGAGCACTTTAAACCCCCTCCACCAATTATTTCGAAAATTATTTAAAGATAAGGGGGGAGGTTATCATGGGTACTAGGTGGCCCCGCAGAGTAAGGGCACCGCCGCATGTATAAGCAGCACAATGAAATAACACCCCACCTCCCCTATTTCAATAGTTAAATGATAAGTATTTCAATTTCACTTCTCAAAATATTATTATGGTTTATACATATACTGCATTAACAATACTTTATACAATTTTAATTACACTGTTAAAAACATATTTAAATACAATCTCTAGTTTGGTATTATTTTTTTGTGGTTAATTTTCTTATTATTTGCAGATTTTATAAAAGAACAAAGAAAATAAACAAAAAATCTAGTTTTAAGAAAACAATAAAACAAGTTTTTTTCTCATTTTTTGTTTGTTATGAAAATAATTGGTTTGTTTTATATCTAAACAGGAATTACAATATTCATTGCAGCGAAACACAATAAATAGACAAACGAACATGATAGGATAAAGAATGGTAGCAATTTTAATATTGAAAAGATAGAAGTTTAATTAGTGATCTTAAAATTATTACAAATTATTTGAAAACGAATAGAATGATTCCAACATGCCTAAATTTCATTCAGAGCTAACATTTTTGCAAACATTCGGACATACTTTGGTTGTAGAATTAGCTTAGTATTTAAATCAAATAAAAAAGGATATGAAACGATGTAAAAAAGCACTCTAAAATCATTTTTTTCTAATATAAACAAATAGTAAGGTAAAAAGCACTTTGTGTGTAAGATACTTACACTTTAACATGTTGACAACGAATAAAGATGATTTTGAGCGTAGTGCAAGTTTTGTTTATATAGCCCGGCAACATACCCCTGCGTATTTCACAGGGGATAATATGCCTCACTATATTTTATCATCTATAATACAAAGTAGCTTGATGTCTGTCCGTCCGTCTGTCTGTCTGTCCGTCCGTCTGAAGCTTAAGATCTCGGTAACCACTGAACCGATTGGATTCTACTCTTCAG
>LS055593.1:0-14912 GCA_900241095.1 Acartia tonsa | reverse complement strand
AAAAATATGACGTAACAAAAAAAATTAGCCAATGAGAGTCCACTACGCATGCCGCCATTGGTCAATAACGGCCTCTCATTGGCTAATTTTTTTTGTTACGTCATATTTTTTAAACCAATACTCACAGCATCAATGAAAACGATTTAAGAAATCTAGATTTCAGGCTAATAGCTTTCTTTATATGATATCACTGGCTAATACTTTTTTTTAAAAAAGCCTATATTTTGTTCCAGTAAACTGTGTAAATTAATAGAAATTTATTGTTTAGAAATTGTTTAGTGCAGTTGGTTGGAATGATAAAGTGAAATCTTATTTTTATTTGAAAATCATGTCTTTTATTTTTAGTTTTTTACAATCCCATCCGATATTTAAGTGTAATTGTGTGTTTATGTTTGTATATGTGTGTTTGTGTATAGGCAAATAAATAATTTAGTATTTTTTTATTTTATAGTTAGGCATTATCTTAATAAAATTATTTTCTATGATAAATTTGAAAATTAGAATGGGAAGTAATTTGAAACTTGTTATTTTCAATCGCTCACAAAAAAAGATTAAATTAATGAAAATTTGTAAGTATCGTAACTGCAAAGTTTTTCACAATAGCAATTAAATAATGGGGTGTTTATTAATGACAGTGGAGTAAGTGGATATAAAGAAAACCCCTGACAATATTAAAATTTGAGATGATAAAATTATTGAAAGTGTGACTGCCAAATAGTTTAGAGAAGAATATCATTTATAGAATAAACCATGAAACTAAGCTGGCTTCAAACACCATTACATATTTAGGGGTTGTCATGATTGGAGGGTAGAGGCAACGAAAGAAAATATATCCAAGCTATTTCCTATTATTAAAAAGTAAAGCAAAGACGGTTTACGATAATTCTTAAATTTTCTTTTACAAATCAAAATACAATGTACAGTGTTGAAAGGTAAGTAACTGTGATAAGTACTTCTGATAAGGGAATAAGATATTCCTCTATTTATGACTTCAGTCACGCGCTTGACACAGCACTTGAAGATGCCATTTTTAATGTAATTAGTTTAGTCAATACTTGATACCTCCACGCACGGTTTTGTTTTCACTGGTTCATAATTGTATACACTTATGCTCTAGTTGTTAAAATTGTATCAAACCCAACCAAATTATCCTGCATGTAATTTTAAAAAGGTGCCATTTGATATCTATATGCAAGATGGAGTTTTTCAACATTTTTTTGTAACTGATTCATTTTCTTACTCACACTTGTTAGTTTTATTTTTTCATTGTTCGTGAATGTTGTTTCTTTTTTGTTACCTTTTTGAGACATTTTAACTACTGCTGTATTAATAGATAAATTAGTCATGCACATTTGTTGTGTATAAGTTTGTGCATTGAGTCTCACAATTGCATCGGTGGGTCAATCTTGTGTTGACTGTGTCCAATAATTATCAGACTTTATTAGGTTTTGTCAAGTTTCTTTGGAAAGGTTAGCTCAGCTTTGGCTACTGATTTTTTATAAACTATTGATTGACCAAGCAATATAGTTTTACCTTCGGTATCCTTTAGGTTCCCATAAAACTATATAATCAGACATTTGGCTACAGAATATATGGATCTTTGGTAATTGATTAGTTGATTAGCTGCTGGTTGAGAACTGATAACCCATGTCCCCATTATTTTTTTTTAATGTAAAAAAGGGGAGGGGATAGTTTTAGTATTAATACCTTCTTGAGGCTATATATAACTGCGGGCACTAACCTTGCATGGCTACCCAGTACCTAATATAACCTAACCTTGCATGGCTACCCAGTACCTAATATAACCTAACCTTGCATGGCTACCCAGTACCTAATATAACCTAACCTTGCATGGCTACCCAGTACCTAATATAACCTAACCTTGCATGGCTACCCAGTACCTAATATAACCTAACCTTGCATGGCTACCCAGTACCTAATATAACCTAACCTTGCATGGCTACCCAGTAGCTAATATAACCTAACCTAACCTGACCTGAATTAATAAGCAAACAAACGATAAACTACCCACCCCCACTTTTTTTTCAATTCATTTCAAAATGAGGTGGAAGATGGGGGTTTATCAGTGTTCAAGATGGTTCTTTGTGTGAAAGTGCCCTGAGCTCTTTAGGAGTGTATTCTATATTTTCTTTTCTGATAATTACAATTTTACCTCTTTTCTAATGTATGATATAAACGTACCAAGAGCCCAAAGTGCTATTTTTTCTTGTATGCAATCCAATTCAATAACATAAATGAAGTAGAAGCGTGCTCATAACGGTGCACAATCATTTACACAAAAAATAATAATAGCCAAGGTATTAGAAACACCATTTGAAATTAATAATAATTTGATATCAAGAATGAGAGGCTTTAGATTTTGTATAACATTTTACGATATAAAAATGTTTTTTTTTCCGTTCTGATTTTGACTGTTATAATAGATTGTCAATTGGTATTTATACAGAAATGCCAGCACACCCCTCATAACATTCATATCATATTAAAAACTTCTTTCCTTATGGTTATATTCAACATGATATTTCTAATCTCACATCTAATCTCTTTACATTTAAATTATTTCATCTTAAATATTACTAGGAAAGGTGTTTTTATAAAAGTAAAATCAATTTATTCTGCCCCTTAGAAAGCTATTAATTCGAAACTGTATTCTTAAAACAAATATTTTAGTGTGAATTTTGTAGTTGACTAGCAGTGGCTACGAATCCGTAAATTAGAATATGAGGAGGTAATTTAAGAGACCCGTTCTTATGGATTGTGCTATGCTTATTTCTATAGGATAAGAAAATAATTTTAATATGAAAATCGCTCACACACACACACACACAACCTCACAAACTCTTGTAATTACTTTATAATGTAACTGTAGATTGATTGTCTGACCACTGCACTCCTCAGAAAAAGGAGAAAAAAAACCAATTTCCTTTTTAATTAACCTGACAAAAATGTTACCTATCATATTAAATTGTTAATATGACAAGGAAAATTGTTTACATATGTGATGCATCTAACAACATTGAAAGAGGACAGTAAACTGTAATACAGTGGTTCTAGAATGTACATGCCTGCTGTGCTGTCTTACAGATCAGCCAAGCAGACTTATGGAAAAGGTTTAGCATAACAGACTCACAGGTTGAAATAGTTATTTGTATAGTAGATACAAAATTTCAGTAGTCTATTCTTGATAATCGGAGAGAAATCCTATGAGACTTTTAGGTATTCCAGAACAGTATTGGTGACCTCCAAATTATTACAGACAGACCATCAGTGGAGAAAAAAACAGCTTCCTATCTCAAATAACATAGGGGCATAAAAGCGTCCAAAATGAAGTTAGTAGAAATTGTAGAAAAAGGATGTGTGTGTGTGTGAAGAAAGAAAGGCGAAACTGGAACGAAATTTTCCCGAATTTAGTTTGAATTTACATGAACATATGGTGTTTAGATACATTCTTTACCATGCGCACCTACAGGGTGGTTATTGTCCTCAGTGTTTTATATGAACTAGTTACATAGCTCATAGACCCATTCCCCTTCCCCCTGCCCCGGAAATAGCTTAAAACCAAAACAGGATAAGTAGGTAGATTCCCTTAAAAGCAGAATCTAATCAGTTAAGCGGTGACCGAGATCCTAAGTTTCGGACGGACAGCCAGACTGATAGACATCGCTTTACTTTGCATTCTAAAAAAAATTCTACATACAGAATATGCCCTCAGTTATGAAAAAATTTATCAAATAAATTCTATCGAATTTTAGTTATCAAGGATATAGGACGTTTTAAATTTTAGGATTATATGGGGATTTTTATTTGTAATATCTACGCTTAAAAAAGACAAATTTACAATCTTTATACAACCAGTAACTAGGGCCCAGGGAAGGCAAGGTACCTTATGTAAAGTAGTCCCTCAGGCAAAGAGTAGGCATGATGATTGATGGTCAAACTTCATATTACACACACACACTCACACAACATGTGAACTATTCATATACATATTCTTCTATTTCACACTATCTAGTATTAATTAACGAGTTTGGACACAATAAAAAGACAATTATTTATAAGCAGCGAAGCATATAGAAGTTCTGAAATAACCAAACATAAGCTTTTTGATTTAATTGAGTTAACAAAGTAGAATGGTGTTTATTAAAAAGTAATAAAAGCCAGGGCTTGGCAGCCGCGCGTCATCCGCCTGTAAGCTAAGGGAAATCAACCTTTTGCAAATCAGATGACCCAAATATGGCAATCTCTCTTTTTAAACATAATTTTAAAGCATCCAAACGGTTTCAACGGCTGACGCCCGGCTGCTGAGCCCTAATGAGAGTAATCAAAAATGCTTGCGGAGAAATACTATTTATATTAAAGGAGCACTACAAAGTTCATTTAAGCAGGGCTTTTCCGCCGCAGCCGCATTCAGAAGCGGCTTAAATAAGGCATCGAATAAGCCTAACTCTTGGCCCAGCGGCTTAGAAGTCTTGAAAAAGATATTCATCGAATTTCCAGAATAATACTAAATATAAAAGTCCTGTACTCTGCATAAATTAATATCGTTTGTCTGAGAATATGATTAGTTTAGGTCCTCTTTTATGAATGTTGCCATCCTTGTTTTATAAAATACACTCTTTAATATATAATTAATTTTCTGTTTCTCTCTCTCTCTCTCTCTCTGATAATGTTATCAAACTAATGCACACACTGAGCAAATATTATTTAATATTAATTGAAACAAATCTTTCCTATAATTAGGGTATGTACGTTAAAACGTCTGAGGCAGTAGTTTTGTTAAATAAAAATCTGGCCGACTTGGCATGATTGATTAAGTACTTTGTCATTTGTAGCAATAAAAGTAGTAAAACTAATTTAAAAGTTAATCCACTTTTAATAGATATGACTATATGAAATCAAATTGGTATTCATTATCATTAAATTGTTTTAATTCAAAAGCTTCGCCATTAAATATTTTGATATCCTTGTTTAATGACAACAGTAATTTGATAACAAATTATCAATTGATTTAAACATTATAATTTACAAATACCAATTTAGGATTAGATTAAACAAAGCAAAATAGTTGTTTCTACCAGGGCTCGGCTCCTATTATTTCATAGTGAACAAAAATCAGGTTGCTTTTTTGTTGTTAAGGATTATTGAAAACAAATTACTATGTAGCACAGTTGAACATTTTTATAGGCACAGTGTTTGCTTCTTCAAAAGTTTGCATTTACGGTTAAACTATTTCAGCTGCACTTACTGCTTTTATTGACGGCTGCATCTTCCAATTAATAATATTAATGAGATTGCATTACGCAGCTGCTGTTGCCGAGCCTTTGCTTTATTTATATGATTCCCACAAATTATAAAATTTATCAATATCAAAATCAATTTGGCGATTATTGATGATTACAAATTATATAAATGTTGAATTTTAAGTATTTTAAAAAAAAAATTTACTCTGGATTTTCTTATTAAAACTGTCAAACATATCCTTTAAACATAGACGTTAAATTGTAAGTTATATAGTAGTTTCGCTTTTAAGATATATTTTATATTTAATTCATATTTAATTAATGAATAGAAGATGACTCGAAGAGTAGCCATTAAATTCCTTCAGTCCGCCCTTTTAACCTCCCATCACACTCTGCTAGTAAAATAATAAGTTGAGGTAATATAAAGGCCTAATTCAAACCCTTGATGGTGGCTCAACACGCAGCGCATCCGCTCGTCGTCGGGGAGGTAATAGGTTAAAATCTTGGCTTAACACTGCGTCATAACTTAAGACGTTAAAAATGGTCCCTACTGCTACTATGTCAGATGCGCGACATTAATAGTTAGAGTTAAGGAAATGCCATGGCCTAAAACAGGCGCAACACACTATAATGCACAGTTAGAACTTCTCAGACAAAGGTCGAGTTGGTTGTCTGATGGGTGTTACTTAACCTAATACCCCGGGTGTTTGGACAGAAAAGGAAACATTTGGCTCCCCTTTGATATCCTGGGTTGTTGGATCCTGGCGTTCCAGTGTCATTGACACCATCTCCGCCCGTATGAGGTAATGAGGTAAGGCCCAATTTAAATAACTTTTAAATAGATTAATGAATGTAAATAAAACATTTTTATTATTGAAAACAATAATAATGTTTTCCGTTAAAGGGAAATCGGTGATTTTGATTAACACTCTATATATATTTTACCGAGTAAGATTGAACTATTTTGTTTGGTATCGCATAGTGTTGCATCTGATGAATCTGTAAATGATTGTAATTATATTAAAATGTGGAATATGTTTCCGTATTATTTCCTCATCCAACAGGAATATAAGAATATGTAAATAGAAGATAAACATAAATTCTCCAAAATAATATTACCAATAATTTAAACCGAACCTTTTAAAAATATTTTTTGGTATATAAATAAACTAAAATGTTTTCATAATAATCTAAATATTATCATATAAATAGTCGTGGACAAAATAAAATATCCACAAATTTGAATATGATGAGAAAATTAGGAATTACATAAATTTGTCTAATTCCTGAATCTCTGTAATTACATCATGTTCAAACAGCTGAGACGAGCAAAGTCACTCCTATACTATGTATTTCTAAAACTCAAAAAAAAACAAGAAAAATAGATACCTAAATCTTATTTTTTATACGATTCAAAATTAATTAAATGTAGAATTATTTTACTCTGTTCCTCGTATTGGCATCACAGTCTTGAATTTTAAATTAATCTTTCCCTCAAGGTGACTGTGAAGCATTGAATTTTCTCATCTTTTTTAGAAACAGATTGTAAATAATTCCTATTCCTAATAATCCCTGTAGGCCTCCCAGTACTTAATAAAATCTAACCTTACCTGACCTAAAGTAATAAACAAACAAACAAACGAAAAACTACCCTTTATTCTCGATTTATTTCAAAATTAAAAATAAGGAGTTTTGTGATCCATAAGGTACTTTGAGGGAAAACGAATAATAAACAAACTTTACATGTCATGTAGAGTAGTTATTTGATTTCAACCAAAATTTAAAGCATTTTTCTCTTTGATTACTTTTAATTGTGCCTATAGCTGGTTTAAAGCCATTTTACATATGCTGTTTATGAGGGCAAGAGCATGTAAAACAAAGCTAGACTCGGTTGAATTTTATTTCTAAGCCTGGTAATTAAAAGTTTAGATACTATTAGTCCTTGTTTTATCATATTTGTGTGTGTGTGTGTGTTTGTTTG
The DNA here is from genome assembly GCA_900241095.1 of Acartia tonsa. NCBI lineage: Eukaryota > Metazoa > Arthropoda > Copepoda > Calanoida > Acartiidae > Acartia > Acartia tonsa. The sequence continues at coordinate 7,670 of LS055593.1, read as the reverse complement.
TAAGAGCTGTATAGATGATAATTAAAATGATAAAAACCGCTGATCCATCAATATATCTTGTATGTGTGTATTTGTATTTATACTGTATCTCTTAATGAACACATACTTTTATTGGTTTTAACTAAAATACTTTCGGAAATTAAAAAAAAAAATGTAGAGCCTTGTACATCACGAATAACATCTAAGTCACCAACCATTCCCTAAATCAATTCTGTGGGCACTTGAAGGAAGTTTGTTTGATTTTTGAAAGGGGGGGGGGATGTGCGGTAATTATTTTAGATGTGATTTCTTTTGGGAGAGTGAAGGTACCCTCCCACAAAATAGTTATAAACCTTTAATTCAATTTTGACGCTTTATTTAACTAGAATATTCCATGATATTCCAATATTTCACTTTCTATTTATGCGTTAAGAAAAAGTGCAAAGATAATATGTATTACTTATAGTAAGATACACTTAGGCAGTATGATATTGACTATTTATCTGGGGCTTTTTATACCTCCAATAAAAAATGACGTCATACTGGCCTACTATAGGTCAATTAAAATGAATACTGTCCTGCCATTGGTAATTTAGTCTGTGTATTGGCCTATCATTGGTCATTTATATTGTATGATGTCATTTTTAATAGGCACTACAAACAGCTTCATTTATATGCTCCACTAAAAAGTATTGAATAAATCTAAATGAAGTGTATCTTGTGATGATGTGATTAATCATTACCACATACACAATTATCAAAACAGAAGCTTTTCTACATTTAGTGTCGGTCCGTAATTTTATATTTGATAGCTTTTAACTTTTAACTCTTAACTTAAGGCTCTTGGGATAATTATTTTGGTATAACATCTTGCATAATGACTTCTGTATTAATTATATATGTATAATATGTAAAGCCCAGTACTTCCAAAAAGTTCACGCGTCCATTTTACAGATAATGTTTTTAACTATTTTATTCACCATTTTTATATGACGGAATAACCCTATCAATTTGATTTTTAGTATTGTAATTTCATGATTCTTTACTTTTATGCAATGTATCAAAGATTTTAAAAAGACTTCTAAGTACTTATTTTTCTTTAATCAACAGACACGCTAAATTTGTTAATCTTATTTTGTCAGAATTGTTAAGCTTCCCTGTTGTGGATATCTTCATCTTTGTTATTGATATGAGGAAACAAAAGTAATTAAATGTTGACGTATTAGCTGCGCAATTATAAAATTATTAATGTAATTTATAATGAATTGTTGATATAATTGTTACCAGAATAGATATATTAAACTAAAGGTGGCTCTATATGAAGGAACATTATTTGTGTAAAAAAATCTAAAAAAAATAAAAAATCTTCTAAATTGTGTTAGATTTAAAAGTATCAACCCTATTTGTTATAAAATTGTATAAGTTTTAAGAAAATCCCACTTTATGTTATAAAACAATCTATAACAAACAATCAAATAATTTTATTAAGAAAATTTGCTACTCTAAAGTTTTATATTTTTTTATAAAATGAAAAATGCTGAACACAGTAAAAGTGTCGGACTGATTATGACGTAACAAAAAAAGTTAGCCAATAAGATACCATTATTGACCAATAATAAAATTTATAGTGGCCTCTCATTGGCTAATTTTCTTTTTACGTCATAATCCGTCCGACACTTTTACTGTGTTCAAAATGCTTGCTAAACACCTAACAAAGCAACAGAAAATGTTATTTATAATGAATCTAGTTATTCGATCAGTTTTTCTGCTCACAAAACCGTGTAAATTGTCAGCTTTATTTCAGTATATTTATATGGTTATTGAGATTTTAAAATGCATAAAGTAACTCTATCCCTCAATCCTTTATCTTTATTATTGTTATCAGATACGGAGGTTTGTGTTGCTAACATAATGAATTGTGTGAATATATTTATTTAAAGTGAACAGCTGCTATAAAAGTAGCTTTTTCTTTTCCATCTATTTTTAAAAGAAGACAGGTTTATACAGGTTTAGTGAAAATGCCTTATAATTTAGTGCAGAAAACTAACAAATTAATTATCTGGTAATTTAAAATATTTGTCCTTTTTTCATTAAAAGTATTGTAAGCTTGTTGTTCCAGTGACGCTGTGCTCCTTAGAGTAATAACTATCCTTGTTATTTTATTAACCTTCCGCAATCAGTGAGAATTATGTTTTACTAATGAGCATAAAAATATAATGAATTACTTCATTCCTGGTAAATTTAATAAGATACTACATTAACTTATGTTGATCTTTTATTTTTTAAAGATTAATATATGTTAGTAGCGTAAATATTATAGTAAACCATTTTCTGCTTTAAAAAATCGTAGATACTTCAGAGGGGGGGAGGGGAGGCTATACAAAATTTTTAGACGTTTCCAATCCCCCCTTGACAAGCTGACATAACCTATGTAAGTTATAACTTTATATAAAGCCATATATTCTGCTAAAATTTAGTAGAAAAAATATTGAAAATAGTACGTCAATATTACGTCAGTCACGACCACTTTTTATTAAAGCCATTTAGTAGACATAAACCCATGAAATTGCATATCAATTGAATGTTAACAGTTTTTACAGGGGCGCCTGAATAGAATTACAATGAATTTAAAAGTTCTGTTGAAAGTATTTAGTAATTGTTATTGTATGTTATGACAGAGAAGTAAACAAACAAAAAAGTTATCAGCTTTGTCAAAAAATTGCCTTTCCCACATTAATTTTCAAACCTATCAAAGATTGTACAGCAATAAAAGAAACAAAGATATCAACATGCATAAGTGGCGAAGGTATAATATAAGTAAAAAATATCTCAATAAAATTATTATGACATACAAGGTGAGATGTTGAGAAGATTCGCTTTTTCAAACATTACATTCGCTTTTTCATTAGAATCAGCCATTACAATCCTATAATTTGTAAAATTTAAGCTTTAGTTTAATGAACGAATGGATAGAAAAAAGGTAGATATAGAATAGATTATTAGATACACATTGGTCGAGGAAAGAATTACAAGAAATTTCCGACACATATATCTTTAATATCATCTGAGAAAAACATGTTTCATAGATTTCCATTTTTCGCCATAATGCAATTAACAATTGCAATGACAAAGTAGTTAGAGGCTTGGGAATCTTAACAAGAAATTTAAAAATATTTAACTTATATTACGTTTCTTTAAAAACATTCATTTCTTTACTACAAAACGTAGATAAGGAACAGACAGAAAATGTATTTATAAAGTAGAACCGCATATTAGGCAATGAGAATATTTACAATTAGTTATTTATCTTTAAAAAAAACATTGAAGATCAATTTTCCCTAATAACGAAGCTGATCAACAAACAAATTAAGTTATAGAGTAGATTAACTTCCAAAAGTCATCTACTTTTTAACTTTAACATGACGTTTCCATTACTGGAATTATGTATAGTAATTTGGCAGCGTAAATGAAACAAATATCTCTGTATTGCTTGAAAAATATTATCTAGAAAAATTAAGAATTTAAACATTAACAAGTTTTAACACAATCATATCCTTATACTAAAGTAACACAATCATATAATCAGTGAAGTAATTGATTTAGACTAAGTTGTTATTACACGAAATAGCAAATAAGGTGATTTCCCTCAAAGTGCATGGCAAACACAGAACCCCTTCCCCTCCTTATTTGTTTAATAAATTAAAAATGTGGGGATGGGGTTCTTCATAACACAATTACACGCAAAACTACACCCCTCCCCACTTCTTATTTCAAATAAAGGACGGAAAATCATTTTAACTTTGAAATATTTTGACAAACTAGGATAATCATGTTCATCAAAAGTATATTAACATGCATTATTTATTATATATTATTTTTTGGAAAAGCAAATGGAAATTTCATTCTCACATAAATGACCCCTTAAATAGTGGATGTAGATATTCTTTTTTTCTCCCCGAGGTAGTCATTTATTTCCCCAAAGTAGTCATTTTTTTCCCTGAGGTATCATTTTTATCCCCAAGGTAGTCATTTTTTTCCCCCAAGCATGGCAACCGGTGAACAGAATCTCAGTTCTGCACCACAAGCCTCACACGACTGAAGTTCTCATGTCTATACAGTCATATTTAGAAAATCTGAGAAAATATTTTTAGAAGATTTTTGAATTTTTTTTGAAGATTTTAAATTTTTTTTAGAAGATTTTTGAATTTTTTATTAATTACTAAAAGAAAGCATAATTACCTCGGGGAAAAAAATGACTACCTCGGGGAAAAAAATGAAATTAAAAACCAAAATTAAACCACATTTTAGCATAAAAATAAGTTTTTGTTTAAATGAGAATTATATTCCTATCCAGTTTTTTGTTTAGGAATACCCCATTTTCGGGTATTTTCATTTTATAACCTATTATGTATATATCGGTAACCACTTACTATTTGAATATTTTATTTAGTATGTGCCTTTTGCATGCAGAAAATGTATACTGTTTCAAACTTACATACCCCAGTTAAAGAGTAGCTGCACTTATAGAAGATGATTGATTTTTGTCCATTATAGCGGATGATAATTGTGTAATGCTTACGATTTATTGTGGGAAGCTACAATTCTTAAATAGTTATATTCATTCCTGAAATAAATCTTTGGAAAAAAAAACACGGTAACATTTTAGTAGCGACGCTAATTTATAATTCTAAATGTCCGTCTGTTGTGTTTGAGTAAAAAGTGAAATTCTCTGCCGCTTTGTGAACTTTTTTTGTGAAGATTCCTTTGACCAACGTGCATCCAGTCCAGACTTTAATTTACTGAGCTGCTATCCTTTTTTAGATTATAATGCTGGACAATGTACATCTTTCCTATAAACATACTTGGTCCGTTGTTTTTTTCACAATCGATGTGTCATGTCAGTCAGGAGTTCTTTTTATTATCAAAATAATAGTTACGTCGACTCTAAATGGCTTTGTTTTACAGTGGTCATGGCTGACGTAATATCGACACATCGAAATGAAACTATAATTACATGCACAATTTCTAATTATGAAGAATTATGCTCATTTCATAATTAATTTTATTATTCAGGATACAATAATCTAAAAATCCAAGCAATCCAATTATAAAATGTTAGACTATTTTACATTTTATTGATAAGATCAAAATGAAGGTTTCGCGATTTCTTTTACAAAAAGTATTTTCTTACTTTCTATTATATACTAGCGGCTACGCCCCTGGAAGCCTCTAGGGGCACTTAAAGTAAGATGTTGAAAAGTCGACCTCATCCCATTTTAAATTTTAGTTTCAAAAGAGTAAAAAAATATTTTTTTAAGGGGGGGAGGGGGTGAAGATACCCTCTCCAAAAATAGTTTAAAACCTTCCCAGGACCTATAGGAAGCTTCGGGAATAGTCCCTTTCGTGACATTGCCCCATAAGGAGCGATTCGTCGTATTTTTAAAATGGCTTTTTATAGGTTAGGTTAGGTTATATTGGGTTAGGTGATTGCCCCACAGGGTTAGGTAATTGGCCCCGCAGGGTTAGAGCCCCCCGCAGGGGCTAGAAATAGGAGAAAGGCTACTGTGAAAAATACGAAGAATCGCCCCTTAAGATGCGTTACTACGAAAGGGACTATACCCAAACTTTTTTTTTATGTTAAAATAATCATATTATATGGTTTATAGTATTTTTGATTCCTCCTATTTCCCAATAATATGGTTTAGACTCTTGAAGAAAGGAGTTAAAATGACTTCACCCACGTATATTAGTTTTATTTTATTATTTTAAAGTTTTATATATGTAAAAATTTGAGATTGACTAATAGTTTTTAAATTCAAAATAAATATTAATAAGATGCAATGTCATTTCTTGGTAATTAAATATGTGTAAAAGTTTCCAGTATGACTTCCAAACCGATTTATATCAGCCGGTTCTCAGTCAAACTGAAAAATAATGTTTAGCATCTTATTACAGACAATTTTCATATTGAATATTCTAATAAAAAAGAAACTGGTTTAAAACTAATAATTTTATAATAATTTCATTTTCATGTTCACAGAAAGCTGTTTATAATAGATATAAGAAGTTAATCTTAACAAAGTTTATTTTCCAGATTACTCCTCCCTCTCCATCTCTGACACAAGCATAAAAAATGTGTCAAACTATTTATTACCTGTTATTTTGTGTTTATCCACAACAATTCTGGGGGAAATTACCTGGCGGGGGAATATGTCCTACAATTAGGTCCCTAAATATAACCATTAAACAAAAATTTTAGAAATTTTTTTTCAGTCTACTAATCAAGACGACTGTTTCTATAGGGTCCTCAGTGTTTATGGAAAATGTAAGATTTTTTTTAAATCTAGAAAATCTTCAAGTGTTTTCAAAAGCTTATTTCCTTTTGTTTAAAAAGTTATTTTAGTTTGAAGACGATGATATTGGTTTAATTATAAAAGATTTAAAGAAAACTAAATGTAAATATATCAAATTTGTAGGGAACTATAATATCAACATGTATTATTATTTTATTCATATTTTGATGGTTCTAACAATAATAAATTCGAGGGAATTCTATTTGAACCTTTAACCTTTCCAAGTATATTTTTGCTGTATGTTGAAAAATATGTCTTGATATTGATTTACAAAATATACAAAAATTCCTCAATAGTAGAATAGTAAGTTAATGCATCGTATTATAGACAACTTTCCGCTCATAGTTTATCTAAAGATGATAAGATTAATTCCAGAATTTGTTGGCCCTAAGAGGACCTAAGACCTGGCTAGCAGAACTGATATCAATTTATATTTCCGCTAAGATTGCCTTTAATATTTAAGATTCATAAATTTTTAGTATGGCTCAAAACCGGTTTTAATCCATCGGCTATTAACCGGTTTCGAAGCCATACTGAATATTATTTTATTAGAAATTATATACTGAACAAAAATTATTTGGCCAATAAGGAGCACTTCAATTGTAAGCTAAAATATGAAACTTTTTAGCATTGTAAATATAAAAATTACGAAATGATAGGAAAATATGATTCCAAATTACATTTACAAAAGAAAAATCACATGTATTGTCAATAAATCACTCGAAATAATAATAGTAACCTTAAGAGTTTAACAGAATACTAAACAAAGAATTAATATATCTTTTAAACTTACAATCATGCATTTTGCATTGTAAAACTGCACAGGAATAAAGAATAAACAATCTTTCAAAATAAGGGCCTATTAATTATCATAGATTACTTTATTTTTAATCTCATAATTATTGAAAAAAACAGGCTAAAATTTGCCGCATTTAAAAAAAATATTTATAAACAAAAAGGTTAAACTAGATTTAAAGCTTTTTTAAGGAACAAAAGTATTGCTTAAAATTGACAAAAAGTAGTTATCAATATCGCATGGAAAAAATATTTTGCAATTGTCAACAAATTATGCCTTAAAGGTCCGTTTTTCTATAGCATATCATTTTGGAAATATGAATAAGTGTATTAAATTTAGCAAAACTTTTTTCCCTGAAAAAAACACACTTTATTTCAATCGCTTATTAGATATTTGTCATGAATTGAATTCAGAAAGATATATAAAGAATTCATTTTTTAGTCTTTTTACCTAACACCTTATCATTGGCCTGTTTGCCTTTGATAATTTCAAGTTCGAATGGTAAATAAATAAGAAATAAATGACTAAGGATAATTTTTCTT
>LS055592.1:0-14915 GCA_900241095.1 Acartia tonsa | reverse complement strand
TCTGACCGCTGCTTGTGAGGTCTCGGCAAGGCCCCGGAGGGGCAGGGGTGAAATGGTGATAATAGGATTAGCGCTGGGTGGTGATTTGATAAGCCGCGGCATAGCAACTCTATGAAAGGCTTGTCCGTATACTGCCGCATTACCACACTATCACCTTCCCAACAACTATTGGATTTGTTACATTTTTTGCCACAGTTGCGGATTTGTTGGGTTACTACTCTGCTCAAAGAGTTTGTTTGCTTGTTTGTGTGTGTATGTGTGTGTATTCTTTAAATCACTTGATAAGTGCATATTTTCTTCAAATAGCTTTGCTACCTATGCTTTTTAATTCTCTCTTTTAGGGCTTTTTGTCTTTACTATAGAGAGTCGTTTTTCAACGCATAATGTCTTTAAAATTAACCATTCACATTTCTTATAACAAGGATGTCAAAGTCCATCCAAGCACAGCTAAACAGAAAGACATTGACCAATGATTGACCAAGCTTTTTATTTTGAGGGGATAATCAATCTACTTTTTTTTAATTTTGAGGGGGTAAATGTGGGCTTTCAAAGTTTGAGGAGGGTAAACACCTCCACCCTTGGACGTCTATTTTGACAAACCTAAGTTATTGATTAGCTGTGCTGCGAAAATTGTTTTCCACATGTCGTATCTCATACATAAGGTTTTATATAAAGGTAGAACAAAGTTGCCAATCTGTAGATTTAAGGTTTAACTTGTACGGTAATTTTCCATTTGGTTGCTTGGTGGTTCTAGGCTGTTTCCCATGGAATGGGAGAATTTCAGGTCTTTTAAAAGTTTTAGCTTGTTGCATTGAACCTACAAGTCCTAGTTAAATATAAAAAGGCTACTTAAATATATAACTTTGATGTAAAAGTGACCCAAATTTTAATCGGTCACTCCGGGAGTTTTCTATTTTTCTTGGGAAGGGGTTGGGTTTGCTTGTCTGTCACCTATCACCTCCCAGTATATTATTTACTGTTTCACCACTTACTAACGGCTATGCCCCTAGAGGCCTTTAGAGGCACTTGAGTTGGAGGGGGTTGGAGGAGTTGGGAATTCCAATAAGAATATTTACTATAAGATCAGACAGATGGACGGACACAGGTATATAACAGGGAAAGGACTGTGGAAGTTAAATTTGTCTTTTATTTAGTCTTCCAACCTTTTTCCATCTGGAATTTTATAAAGTTTGGGGGATAGATTTAATTATTGTCACTTCTATCTCTAAAGTGTCCAAAGGACATTGTGAACGAGAATCAATATATTATTACTTGGATGTTGCACCAGATTTTCATTTACTCTAATGAATTGATACTACAACTGGCTAAAATAATGATACCAACCCTGAACTCCTATCCTACTGGAAAAACGAACAGGTCAATAAATGAGTTCCATTCTAGTTACCTATATTGACGACAAAATTTCCCCTGTCAGTATATCCACGTATACTATATCCATTTTCAGAGGTGAACTAGGCGTGACTAAAACCATAAAAATTCAAATTTTCTCACCTTCAAAAAAGATATATTTTTACATTGAATCATGCCTTAAGGTTAAGTATTCAGCCTGGGATCTTAATGGGTAAGACAATGGACGATAAATTCATATTCATTCACAATAACAATTACCTCTTCTGTAAACCAAAATTATTGGTTGAAACATTTAGACACTTCTAGTTTAAAACAAATCAAAAATTAATAAAAGTTTTAAAAGTTATTTAGTCAACGAATAATATAAGTTTGGGTACCACTTATAATAAACAGTCCAATGTCCCCTTCCTCTCAAGTAGCAGGCATAATACTCCTAATTATAATATTTTAAAAAAGAATAAAGTTGTATGTATGTCTAGTAAGATCTTGTAAACGGCTAAACTTTTCACCCAACAATTTTGAGGAGAGCTTTAAAATTGATCCTGGGCAGACAAAAGGGAAATTTTGGAAATGTTAACAAATGAAAATATAATCTCTACCCCCCCCCCTTTAAAAAAATTAAGAGGAGTTTTATGTATTTTTCTTATTTTCTAACCTGTTTAGATTATCTGATACCATAGAAGTATACATATAGGACAAAAGGGGTAAAATTAACAAGTAACCCTTCTTTAACATCTTTTAGTAGTAGCGTAGCTACTCTATAGTTCACTAAACCCGTCCGTCTGTATGTCCATTTCTAAAATATTTTTTTCTTCTCAGAATTATGTAGATTTTTAGGGTATGAAGTTTCTAATAAAAATAACCATTTAAGCCAATAAATAGGAGAACTCAATAGGTTTAGTGGTTATATATCGAGATCCTAACGGCCAAAAAGCCTCATTACTTTATGTTATTGCATGAATCCATTTATTATTACTTGGATGTTGCACCAGATTTTCATGTACTCTGATAAAGTGATGCTCGCAACTGGCTGAAATAGCGATACCACCTCCACCCCGTTACCCCCATCATCTTCCTTCATACTGGATGGATGGACTGACCAATAAATGAGGTCTATATTAGCAAGCTAAATTGACGACAAATTTTCCCCTGTCAATATATCCACGTATATTCTAAATCCATTTGGCAATGCTACCGAGGAAAATAGATATACTTGTTTTTTTATGGTTATTATTCTAACACCATTTTAAAAAGAAATGAACCGCTCGACACCCCTAGGTAACGTATGGTCAATTTGTCATTGTTCTAAGAAACGTGGCAATAAAATATGTAATGCTCTTTTACATTAAGGGTATACGGTCTGCCCTTCCATATGTCTGTTCGTTTGTTCGTATAGGATAGCTCTTATCGTATTATTAAGCACTAGCAGCTTCGCCCCCTAGAGGCCTCTAGGGGCACTTAATTAATTTTTTTGGGGGGGCGAGGGTTGTTTGTTGAGGGAGGGTGCCCCCTTCCCCCCCAACGCATTTTTTAATTTTAGTAAAAAAACTTAACATAAGAAAAAATATTTGAGGGAGATTTTATTCTAGGGGCCATTTCTCTTGGGAGGGTTGTGGTACCCTCCCACAAAATAATTATAAACCTTCCCAGGGCCTATGAGATGCTCTCTGTAAAGGAGAATATGATCGGTTCAGCGGTTAGCGAGAGCCTAAGGTACAAACACACAGACAAACAAACATCATGTTACTTAATTATAAGGATTTTAGAATTGCCCTTTCTGTACATTTTAGAAAATGTGGCGTTTTGTATAAATCAACCGAATATTATATTAAGAAAATTGAGAGAAAAGTAATTTCTAATTAACTGTAATTAAGTGTCTAAAAACCAGCCATACTGGTGACGTCATAAAAATGAGGGAGACGAGAGGAGAAGTGGGAAAGAAAACTCCTTAAAAAGAAATGGATAATCAATAAATGGATAAAGCTATTGCAAAATATGAAAAATATTCAGGATCTTTTAGGCAAGCTTCATATTGGTTTTATTTTTGCATATTTTAATTTCTCAACTTTCTCTATGTTAAAAAATCCTGGAAGCTAATGTTAAAGCCGGTATAATAATGGATATATTGACTAGGAAAAATTTGTCATCTATTTAACTTGCTAATATGGACCTTTATTTATTGGTCAGTTCGTTCATCCAGTAGAAGGGGTAAAGGGTGTGGATGGGGGGATTAGTTATTTCAGCCAACTACAAGTTTTACTTTATTAGAGTACATGATAATCTAATGTAAGATCTAAATAACAAAAACTCCATTGGTGTCAACGGTCAAAGTAAGTAGAAAAATACTAACCAAGAACGGACGGACAGACATTGGGGCTTATAAAGTAGCTTCGACAAAAAATAAATAGTCATTTTATGTAAAATGTCCACTATGTAAGCCACCATAAAATATAAAGGCAATTCAAACTTAACGAATTTTTTTGCCTCTAATTAAGAAATCATTGTAATGACCATATTGACAATGGGTAAAACAAGGTAAATTTTGTCCATAAGTAACGCATCAATACTAATCCGCGACCGTGTCTCAACATGCAGAGCATCTGCTCGTCGTCGGGGAGTTGAAAGGTTTTAATCTAGGCCTGGCACTTCGTCATACCTAAAGACGTTAAAAATTGTTCCAACTGCTGCCATAGTTGGTGCGCGATATAAATAGTTAAAGTAGGGTGAATGAATTGGCTCATAAACAGGCGTAACTCATTACCATGGATAGTTAGAGCTTCGCAGACAAAGGTCGTGCAATCAAAGGTTTGGTTGTCTGTAATATAAAAACACTCTTTGTTAAAACTCACTGAATCTACTAAGTCTTCAGGACAATTTAGTAAATGACATGTAATTAATAAAGGATAGTGTTATTGTCTTTCCTTGTCAGACTGACGGACATAACCTAAAAATAAGTAGCTGCGCTACTAATTAACCCCCAAGATATTCAAAATACATACAATTACTACTTTAAACAAATTAATGACCTTCATTCAAAGGAGCGAAGCAACTTTTAGTTTCATTTGTACGTACGTTTATTTGTTTTAGGCTTATTAAACAAACCGGGAATACATTTTAAATGAGTAGATTGATAGATAAATAGATTTATAGATAAATATACAGGTAGATGAATAAATAGATTAATATATGAATAGATTTATAGATGGTGGATTTATAGATGAGTAGATAGATAGATGTCTCTATATATGATTGGAGTGGTAGATATTAAGATATATATATTCATAGTTTATTAGTTGGGTAAATGGATAGCTAGAAAATTAAAAATATAAATCAGTGACTTGTGGCTGCGCTACATATTGACATGGTTGTCCTTGTTACTACTTGAAACAAATTAATAGGTTTCATTGCTGACAACATATTGGCGTCCATACAATGTGTACTTTACATTTATATTAAGAATTACTGTTTTCAGGGGTTATGTCTATGATTCTGTTTGTCTGTTTTTACTGAAGGTTCTCACTAGACTGATATGGTTTCTCCTTTACAATATAGCTTCTCATAGGTCCTAAAAGGTTTATAAATCGATCTTGAACCATGAAAAAAAATATTTTTTACCTTTTCATTTTAAAACTAAGATTGAAAATGTTAAGATTCGACATCACTAACCCCTCCCCCCACACACAAAATGCCCCTAGAGACCTCTAGGGGTGAAGCCACTAGTTCTACATTAGTAAAATAGAGGACCTACCTACATATTTTAAAGATTTTCATACTATTCGATTTCCCCTTGCTGTTTCTGTCTTGAATGAAAGAATGATGTCTTGTTTTAAAGGAATATAAATTTGGTTGATAGAAATTACTATCTCGTATGTAACACATGGTTTTTTCACAGATCTTATACTCAACAGTTGAAAAATGGACAAACTTTTTATTTTAGGGGGGGTAAATAGAGTTGTTTTTTTTTGGTGAAGTTTTGAAAGGGGTAATTTAATAAATTTTTAAAAGAATTTTGAGCTGGGTGGGGTATAATGAGAGGTTCCAAATTTTTAGGGGGGTTTACACCCCTTTACCCCCACCCTTGGACAATATATGGTTTCAGTGTGACTGTGAAGGGTTACGCGTCCGCTAGTAGTGGGTATTGAGTTTTTGTATGATCATTCTTTTTTGTACCTATTTCTGCTTTGTCAGGAACGTGGCATTACTAGTAAGTGTATGAGGGAAAATCTTTCCCAATAAATAGGCACAACATACTAGTTCTTAGAGGGAAGTAGACTGTAATGTACAATGATACCCAAAGTTTTATAAACAAGCTCTCTCTCAAAAAAGCTTGATTGGTTGTTTCACACTTTTTGACAAATAACAAAATAATCAACAAAAGGGGTATTTTTGTTGATCACAATAAGGGATGTACATAAATTTATTGTTTTATTCCATAATATTCCTATATATCTTTATTTTCTAAACTTTAGTAAACTACCCATGAAAATGAATTGACTGACAGAATATGTTCGAAATAGGTGTTTTATATATAATACCAAAAAACATGTTTGTTAAGTAAAACTCATTTTTTAAACACTTGTAATTTACATTTAAAATAGATAGATTTCAATATATTTTAATGTAACAATGATATCTTAAAACATAGTAATTTTGTTATTAATACTGTACTTAAATCTAAAATGTAGAGAAGTTTCGCTGCCCAAAACGAATAGCGGTTTTGGATGGACGTTTAAGGACATGTTTTTAGTGTATTTTATTGCTTTATATCTACCCTTTATTCTGCCCTTCTTAGAACTTAGTGTTTTTACAAAATTAATAATAAAAGATCCTCTCCAAAAGACTTACGGATACGCCGCCACGTCCTTTAGGGTGACTCCAAGTGGCGGGGTTATTAAAATCGAACCTGCCCATTTTTAAGTTTAGTTTAAAATATAAATAGTATAAAACGTTTCAGGAAGAAATATTTTCGAGGGGGAGGGATGGTACCCTCCCAAAAAATAGCTATTAACCTTCTCTGGACATATGAGAAGCTACACTGTAAAGGATAACCATATCGATTCAGTGGTTAGCGAAATCCTTCAGTACAGACAGAACCACATCCTGTTAATTTTATATAATCATGTATGATTACAAGGTGAAAAATTAGATAAATAGTTTGATTGATAGATAGAGAATAATAAAATTAAAGATATAAATAGATTAATATATTAAAGGATAGAAATATCTTCCTGTTTGCTATTTTTATATTTTTACATGTCCGCATTAACATTTTGATTTGAAATGTCCTTATTCTAAATTTGGTTTTGAAGGTAAATACTGGAATATAGTGTAACAATAGATTATAAGGCTAAGATATGCTATAATATTATCATTTTAGATTGTTTTAGAAATAGAAAATGTCTATTTAACATCTTTTACTTTTTCTTCGAATTGTGTCTTAATTTCTAATTTTATTCATAAAATTAGAAAATTAGGGTAACGGTCAAAGACACGAGATCTTATTTAAGTGTACAAACCCTTGATTAATGATGTGAATGATTGTATGGGCAAACGTCCCCCAGACAACCAACCCTTTGATTACACAACCTTTGTCTGGAAGTCGAAACTTGCATGGTAATCCTTATAATAAAATAAAAGGATGTTTGTTTGTCTATTTGTTTATCTGTACCATGGGATCTCGCTAACAGCTGAACCGATTGGGTTCTCCTTAACAGGGTAGATTCTCATAGGTCCCGGGAAAATGTATAACTATTTTGGGGGATGTAACACCACCCTACCAAGAGAAATCGCTCCTAGAAAAAAATACTCCCCCCCCAAAAAAAAAATACTTTTTCTATTAAAATCTAAGTTAAGAAATTGGGTTATCGAATTCAACTCCCCCCCCCCTCCTCAAGAGCACCTAGAGGCCTAGTGAGTTGATAAAGCAATGAAACAACGGACGTTTTGGTAATGCTTACAGAGTTGCTACGCTAAATTATCCCTATATATTACATGAATCACCATGCTAAGTTTGAAATTAATGAGACAGTTCTTATATGCCTAGACCATCGATAAAATCTATCCATTATGGAGGGACAGACGGACGGACCGATTCTAATTATAGAAAAGCTTTGCTTTTAAAAAGAAGCCTATATGACCATATGCTGACTGCATATGATAAAACTAATTATAGTCCCCAAAAAAACTATCCCCGTCATCCTTCATAAGAAATTGATACTTGCACTAGTTTTATACACCCAGGGATCAAAGGGGATAAGACAATAGACTATAAATTAATATATCTCTTCTGTGAATTAAGATCATTAGTAGAATAGTTTGAATACTATTTGTTTCAACCAACCAATCTATGGTTTGATAAAAAGTACCCAGCATTTAAAAGCCAAAGAACAATACCTTCCCTGATATTTATTCGAAGCGCAGCTACTCTTCAGTCTGCATTATAATGTTCTTTAGTTTGTCTAATCTAAAAACTGAAATTTAAATACTTTCATTTGTCTTTTCTTTCTAAATTTCTACATAAAAATATCTTCTTTACTAAATCAAAATTAGTTATTTATCGCATCGCGGATATACAATGAAAAATTATAAGCCGTAGGCCTGGGCTAACAAAACTGGTATTAATTTTGATTTAATATTCCTGAAGAGTTGCCTGTAATACCAAAATATACATGATTATAAATATGGCTGAAAACCGAATCTAATCCAGCGGATATTAATCGGTTTTGAAGCCATACTGGAAAAAATAACGTATGGCATCTCTAACCCTAAATAATGTCCTAGCTTGCTTATATTTGGAGATTATTGTCCTTGTTTTCCCCCATTTAATTATAGGCTTTCTTTTGATGGACATAGGCAGTAATATGTTTTATATGAGCTTTTTAGTAGCGAAGCTACTCAATAATTCACTTTGTAAGTGAGTCCTTCTTCAGTCTGTCAATCCGTATCGCCATCGGTGAAATTGGATTTTCTCGGCTGTTATTGAATACAGCTGAAATTTGAAGTGAACATTTCTATGACATATGCGGATCTAATCTACATATTGCTTTGTTCGTTTGTCTGTCGTTTCAGAGACATAAATTATTGCTACGCTATCAAATGACATTTTGTTCTTGTTACTTTTTTTTATAAAACATGGGTTTTTATCAAGGCTTTTATGTCCGTTGGATTTTAAAATTTTGTAAAATTTTTCTCATTTCTTGTGTTTTTATGATAAAAAATTAATGACTTGACTAATCAGAATTAATTAAACTCAAAATTGTATCAAGTTTTGTATGTTAACAAGAACAGTTATGTCCAACATATGCAAAGTAAATATAAAGGATATGCATCTGCAATTTGTCGAGGGGTAATGGGTTCGAATCTTGAATCTGGTTTTTATTAAAGATAAAAATGGCCAATTAGAAATAATGTTGGTATAGGGGAATGCAAGGGCGTCCAAGCTTTTTAATATTTTTTTTTTTGGGAGGGGGGGATTAAAACTTCAAAATTTTCTGGTTGCCTGACAATGCCTACTCTGATACAAAGTTAAATCTTCATATAAAAGTCGTGCAATCATTATCGGTTATGGAAATGATATCCGGGGAGGGAGGGGACATTGGGTTGAATATTACTAAAGTACCTAATGTTTTACTGTCTACTTATAATGAAATAATGGACCAATTAACATTATAAATACAAAAATTTTTAAAAATTTAAAAATTACGTTAAAAAAAGAATTTTTGCACTATATTTTGAAGTGATATTAATTTTATAATCGAATTAAAAGCTTAAAGGCTTTTTTCAGGATATAGGGATAAAGAGATAGTAGAAATAGCCCCAAAAATGAACTTCTATCATTAAAATAACGTTACTTCGACAATGCGTAAGCCACTTTCACTTACATACAATATAATGACGTTTAAAAACTCGTTAATATGTCAGTCACAGCCGTTTTTATTTCATAACATATTTTCGAAATAAACTTTATATATAAACATACCTTTCAACTGCTTTCCAGTATGGCTTAGATTTATATCCGCTGGAGTAGAACCGTTTCATAGCCTTACTGAAAAATAATGTTTATCATCGTATTACAGACATTTTTACACGGATAATGAAATAAAAATCATAAAATTAATAACAGTTTTGTTAGCCCAGGCCATCGGTCCCTCGTTTTAATTTTGCGTTATAACATCCGCGATAATATGATGCGATGATCAACCATTAAATTCAAACCATTTTCATATACCTTTATCTCTTAAATTTGATTTTTAGTTTGCAAAAAGCCCCTGGGGAGGCTTTTTAGCCATTGTTAAATTTCTGATAAAATCGCAGCTCTCAAAAAAATTAAGGGAATTACTTTGTATTGAAGCATAAATACTTATTTTATTCTTGGATAATAAACCTTTTTGGAATTAACCACCAGAATAAAAGCAAATGTCGGGGACTTGTCGGGTTCGAGCCTGTACCACATTGCATTATACTTGAAGACTGTCTACTTCAGCTATATCCGACTGGTGACGTCATTTGGAAGAGTAAGGTAGAAGTCATCTAGCTTATTTGCACACACTTAAATGGTTGTTTGTCTGTTGGATGATGTTTTCTTTACCTAATATCCCGAGTGTTTAAACAAAAACAAAAAATCTATCCCTCCCATATGGAAAATAGCCTCTCCTATTAGGTATTATTTCCAAGGAACAGATAATGTAGATGACAGTTCAAATTTCCCAATTTTATAATTTGCCGCTAAAATAGACCAATCAGGTGTCTTCATTGTCAAAAGACAGCCAATCATGTGGAAAATCAAACAGTAATGGATAAAGAAAACGTGGATATATTGGCCGTCAATTTAGGTTGTTAATATGGACCTCATCTATTGGCCAGTTTTCATTCAGTGGGATGGGAGGTAAAAGGGTAGATGGGGGTTATCATTATTTTAGCCAGGTGGGAGAATAACTTTATTAGAGTACATGAAAATCTTGTGCAACATCCAAGTAATTATATATCGATTCAAACAGTGTTCAATCTTATGTCTATTTTTTTGAGGATTATTTCTATGAAATCATTTTGTCCATGACAATTTACTTTTCAAAGCTCAGCACGAGAGTAAAAAAGAGTATGCATGCAATATTTTTTTTTAATTGGCCATTCAGTCGTACTTTCATTATTTTTTATTAACTAATTTTACATCAATAAAAAAAGAACAATAAACTGTTATGCAAACAAGCCTTAGTTATAGAGAAGCTGTACATATTAAGTGCTCAAATATAACCCGCGACCGTGGCTCAACACGTAGCGCATCCGCTCAACGACGTTGGTGATAGGTTTGAATCTCGGCCGATACCGCGTCATAACTAAAGAAGTTAAAACTGTTCCTACTGCTGCTATGTCAGATTCGCGCCATAAAAAGTTAAAGTAGAGGGAATGCCTTGGCCCAAAATAGGCGCCACTCGTTACCATGCACAGTTGGGACTTCTCAGACAAAGGTCGTGGTGCATCACAGAGAGTTGGTTCTCTGTTGGATCTTACTTAACCTAATATCCTTGGGTGTTTGGACATAGAAGGGTGCGTAAACAGTCATCCTTAGTTCTCCTGGATTGCTGGACCAGGACCTGGACAGTACATCAAGTCAAAAAGGTCCTTGACTGCAACCCCGCCCGTACAAGGTAAGTGTTAAAATAAATAGGGAGAAAAGAGACTAAAAACTATAAAGTATCTTTTTTAAAAACTTAGCCGTGTCGAAACAATCAAACTAATAAAATAAATCAAAATGAGCAATAATCTAATTTATCATCATATGTCGTTCATTGTCTAATCCCTTAGTATTCGAGAAATAAAAACTGTTGGTAACTAACATTGACGAATTAGATTTGCCTGGTTTAATTTTCTAGGGTAACCAACTCTTGAGTAAATAAATTTAGCCTGATTAGTTTTTTTTCCTTTTAAAACGTTCATTGGAAACAGTTTAATTCCAAAAATTAGCTGGTGTAAAGTAAGACAGGGGTATGACAATGGGATGTAAACTTATACAATTTATAACTAGCAAATTTTAGGGGGGTGGGGGGAGAGTAATGCTATTGTTCAGATCATCTCAGCATAGGAGGTGGTAGGAGGTTAGACCCACCTCGAGTCTAACAATTAAAGATAAAATAGCCTAAATCTCAGAACCTATCTAAAGCTTCCCTATAGAGGAGAAATTGTACCAATGTACATATATAGAAAATCTGTTAGGATTTCGTTAATATTATTTTCGTAAATTTCAATTTTTATTTGTCAGATGAACGGACGTATACAAAACCCTTATTGACATCAACAGCCAATATAAAATTTTTGTTACAATTCAAAAACACTTTTATAATTCCCAGGACACTAGGAGGAGGAAAAAAGGGTGTAGAGGGGGGAGATATAGTGCATTGATATATATGTATAAAGAAAAGGGTTTAGACTAGGACAATAGTTCTTTTTGGGTTACTAATGGCTTGCATTAACGTTTACAGCGCCTAAAATTGGTATGTGGCTCTGAAAAAGCAAAAAAACAAGAAAAATTATCAACTATAAGACAAGAAAATAATACAATATTTCAGTTATGAAAGAATTATCTGATTCTTCTGAAACCTGGCATAACTGTATAATTGTATGTTGCGATTATTAAAAAAAATAAAAGTATTCACCTTTCTAAGAAAATGTCATTGAACGAATGGTTGTTTTTTTATTTATCATATTTAGATAAAGGCTACACATCTTTCTAACTAATAAAAATATATCTATAATAGTTTATGTCCATTTTTAGATAAGATTTAAAGCAGTTTTTGAAATATTGTGATACATTAGCAAGGTATTTAGGTGTAGTTTCTCTTTGTATCATAGCATTTTAATGGGCCAAATCCCATAAAATTTCTTAGGCTAGCCTAAGAAATAATAGGTTTCTTCCTAGTTACATATATGCATTCAAAAGTTTACGTAAGGCTAAATAAACCGTAAATACTTATAGGATTTGCCCCTGTCTTGTTAATTTTTGAGGTTTGTTTCCAGTGAATTCAACTATTTTTTTGCTGTTATAGAGCCACACCACCCACAAAAGTTAGAATAAAGGTGACCAATTATTGTGAGAAGTAGGTATTCTGTTTTATTTTAAATTTAGTTCTGGGAAAATAGAAAGATTAATTACCCTGTAGTAGTGGGAATCACAATGGTTTTATATCAAAGAGTATGTATTTATAAACATAATTTTTGTGGTTGGCTAAACAATACTTTATTCGAATTTTAGAATAACACTATAAATCAAAAATTACTTTTTGAATTTTGATTAGTTAGATCCAATTTATTAGAATCTAAAATTTTTAGCAAATAATTTTAATCTACAGAAGGGGTAAAATTGTTTATCATACTATTACTAATCATTGATCTTTAGGGATAAAACAATGGACGTATAATTGATATACATCCTCAACGTTGATAAACTACTTTGCCCCTACTGTTGGTTAAAATTATTGGCTGAAATGTTTGATCACTTCCAGTTTAAACAACCAATCAAAAATCAGTAGAAGCACCTAATGTTTTAAGGAATAAGATTACGTGGTTATAAAACTTTGGGTACCATGTAACTTAAATTCCAAAGCGAAAAAATACATATGTACACTTTTATGTTATTTCATAACTTTAAGTATAAAATCTAAAGTACAGTCAAGGACACATAAATTATAATAATTCCAAAGATCCTTTTTTATGTGAAAAAATATTTTGGTAAACTTTAGGTTTAATTTTAGTGAAATATATATTAACTGTGTTCTTCATTATTGCTATGCACAAAATTTTTCTTTCTATTTATAAATGTATAAAAGAGTTCATAGAAAGATATGGGACATTGGACTGTAAATTATATTGATACCCAAAGTTACATAAAAATACTATCTCATTCGTTGAATTAACATATTTGGATACTTTTAAACCTTAAGTGCAAAAATTTCCACCAAAATTGTAATCTACAGGAGGGGTAATTTTGTTTATTATAATTGTGGGTGTGCATTGTACATCAATTTAATTTCATAGTCTTAACAATTTAGATCACTAAACTAGCAGTGTCGAAATTTTTCTTCAAACAATTTTAATCTGCATGAGGGATAATTTTGTTCTACATCAATTAGTCAAACTTTGTCTTATCCCTTAAGATCCCTGTATTATTCCCAAAAAGTGGACAATAACATGTTCAGTATTAATTACCCCAGAATGAGCTCAGCCTAATTACTGTCAAAAATTTCGCGTCGTCGAGAAATTTAGCCGCCAGCCATTTTGTTCTATTTTGATAAAGATGACATGGGACATTCTTGGATATAATAATTATATACTCTTGTTAATTAAACCATGGATATAGGGGTAGGATAAAGAAAGATATACTTTTTATTATGCTAGGAGGAAGGGGACATTGGGGTGTTGATTACGCTAGTCCCAAAAGTTTAATAATAACTTTTTATAAGTTAGCTTGAACACTTTATTGAATTTTGATTGCTTAGTTCATTGAGATGGGTGTCCAAATGTTTTAACCACTAATTGTAAAAAACGTATTAATAAATGTGTCAAAGTTGCATCTTCTTGTACAATGGTATGCTTTTAATAATAAACCAATTTTTTATTCTTCTTGGGTCTTATCCCTCGCTCTTTTACTAAAAGCAAATGCTATAAAATTCTCGATTAAAATATAGAAATTATAAAAAGAACGAATCAGAACTTAATAATCGCAGCCGTCTAAAACTGCTTTTTTGCAAACCATGCCCAACATTTAACTGCTATCAGCTGCAAAAAATGCGGCCTTTCTGTTCTAATACCTTATTTATCAATAGGCTGCAATTCTTTTCTTATAAAATTGAGTCGAAACTTTTTCTACATTTTTTAAACAAAGATGATATCCTTATACTAAAGTAACATGATGTCTGTGTGTTTGTGTATTTGTACCGAAGGATCTCGCTAACCGATGAAACGAAAAGGGTAGATTCTCATAAAGGGTGTGCAAAAAAAAATGCGGACATTGAAATTGAAATTGCGCGGTTTTTGTTAATAGTAGAAAAATGTTACGCATATCATTAGAACCGCTAGGAAGTCTATTTTTTGGAAATATAAAAACGATTCTTCTGCTACGTATAGTTTAGGAGCTATGTGGTAAAATGTCCCGACTGGCTTAAAACTTGACTTGCAAGTAAATCATTAAAGATTAAATTAAAGGGTATGCGAATGAAAATACTTACATTTCTAAAATTCTAATTGCTCGGCTTGTGTTAATGGTAGAACAATGTTTTGCATACCTATGGAATCGCTATAAACTCTATTTTATGGAAATATAAGAACCATTCATATGCTACGTATAATTTATGAGCTATGTGGTAGAATGTCCCAACTGACTTAAAACTCAAAAAAAAAATTTCCACTTTTCTCACATTTATCAATACAGCTCCTAAACTAAAAATAGCACAAAAATCGTACTTATATTTCCAAAATATAGAGCTTATGACGGTTCTAACGATATACATAGCATTTTTCTACTATTCACACAAGCCGAGCAGTTTGAATTTTAA
>LS055591.1:0-14916 GCA_900241095.1 Acartia tonsa | reverse complement strand
CCCCCCCCCCCCCCCCCCCCCCCCCCCCCCCCCCCCCCCCCCCCCCCCCCCCCCCCCCCCCCCCCCCCGGGTTTTAAGTTTCTGTTAAAAACTTCAATAAATCTTAAGTTTTATTGCGAGAAGCAAAGAAAGTATTAATCTTACGAAAACAGGAAAGGTCTAAATTTTTGGTTAAAATTTGAAAAACTTTAAGTTCTACTTGCGAGGAGCAAGAAATTAATAAGTTTAAGGGGTGGGGGTTTAAATTTTTGGTCAAAAACTTTAACAATTTTAATCGTTTATTTGCGAGGAGCAAAGAAAGTATTAATCTTACGAAAACAGGATAGGTTGTTAAGTTTTCGGTTAAAACTTCTAAAACTTAAGGTTCTACTTGCGAGGAACAAGAAATTATAAATTTAAAGCGGGGGGGGGTTTAAATTTTCGGTCAAAAACTTCAACAATTCTTATCTTTTATATGCGAGGAGCAAGAAAGGTATTTTAAGAGAAAAGGTTGGACTAAAACTTTTCTTTTATGCAAAATTCTTTATTCCGAAGATAAAATCTTTGGAGAAAAGTTCTTACATTCTTAAATTGAAAAGAAAATATTTAAAATACCATCGGCGTTTAAAAATATATATGTTAAAGTAAACTAAAAGGTAAAGAAGTTATCTTAGCTATTTGTAAAAGTAAACAATTCTTGTTATTCAAAATTTAAGATTGGATTTCTTCGAGAAACGAGGTTAATAAGTAGGTTAGGATTAAAAATAAAAAATAGTTAATTTAAGGATTAATCATAAAGTTTGGTAATGTATTATTAGAAACTTAACTATAGTATTTAAGTTTTTTAAGATATGCGAGGAGAAAGAAAGATGGCGTAAGGGGTAGGTACTTAAAAATTTGGGTTTAAACGGATAAAGGGAAAAATAAAGGAATCGTTATTGTGTGAAATAGCGTGAATAGGGGGTAGGACTTAAATTTGAAATTTTAAAATACTTTAAGTTTTAAAATTTATTTTGCGTAAAAAGGAATGTATATATTTGGAGCTATGATTTCTCGAGGAGATCCATTCAAGATTATTGATTATGTATCTAGTAAAACTAAAAAAGTTATAATTTTAAAGTTGTGCTGCTAAAGATATATGAATTAGAAAACTGAAGCGTTACTATTTAACTATGGGCTTAAGGATTTAAGAAAAGCTTAAGTTTAAAGATATTATGTATTATGTTATTACTGTTCCTTATGTTAAAAAGTATCTCGATTTTTGTCAATTTATATGGAGTGTTAATAATGAAAAGATGCCATTTTTTGCAAAAAAAATTCATATTTTAAGTAAAAAAAATTGAGCTCACATTTGCTAAATGTGTTGTAAGATAATCGTATATTTATAATGGTTTGAGGGTTAAAAGATGAAGTGCTTTGTATTTAGAAATTTATGGCTGTCATTATAGAAAATCACCGTTGTAAAGTGATAAATATCGAGATTATGTCTAAATATTGCTCAACAAGGAAGAGAAAATCCTAGAAAAAGGTGCAATTTTTGAAAATAAAAGATCTTATTAAAGTTTTACTGTAAAAATTGTAAATATTCGAATTAAAAGTTGTTAAGTTTATCTGTACAAAAGATTTTTAAAAAATTTAAAACCAATTTTAACGAAATTTTGAAATTAAAGAGAGTTTTATGTATAGTTTTTAAAATTTTTGGACTTATTTGAGCAGGCTTTGTTAAAATATTATGTTTTTATCTGAAACTTTTGTAATTTTATTACCATATTCGTGACATATTTTAAAGGTATTTCGAGTTAAAATAAGTTATATTAGTATTTCAACTATTTAGATAAAAGAAACTGTACCTGATGAAGGAAATTTTATGTAAAAAAGTGATATTTGTAAAGAATTTGTATGAAAATTAAAAAATAAAAGTGTTTTAAAAGTTGATTGCTTTCATTTCCTTATTTTATGTTAAATGTAATAAAGTCAAAATTTAAGGTGAAAAAATGATTGAAAGAAGAACTTTAAAAAAAATTGTAGGATGAAGATTTTTTAAAGTTTTAGCTAATCTTTTGTCAAATATTGTCGGGGACAGAGCTGTGCATTCATTAAAAGGAAAAGTTCTTAAAAAATTCTCATGCATTTGAAAAATTTGAAATTTGTTTCAGACTAGAGGCATACGAAAAGGGTTTGTCCGTCAAAAATCTTGGCTGATTAGAAATATCATTCTTGGGTTCCAAGAATGATAATTTAACTGCCAATATGTTTTAAGGAAAGGACCCTGGTTTATTCGGTTCCGATTTCCTTTTAGAAAAATGAAAGCTCAGCAATGTAACCTATTATATTCTTAATTTTGATTGAAAATCTGTTTCTTAAGATCTCGTAAACTGATTTTGAAATGATGCAATTAAATTTAAAAACAAAAATTGAAATGAGATGTAACATCCTTCTCATTTAAAAATTTTTTTTGAAATTAAAAATTCGTACTGAATAAAAATTTTTTTGAAAATTTGTCCCAATTAGGTACAAGTGTAACAATATGGTGTTTAGATTAAGCTATAAATTTAAAGTCGAGACCATTTGTGGGTTAGGGCATTTAGAGAACAATAGGGTGGGGAGGGGTCGTAAAATTTGGTTTGCAAATAAAGGGGAGGTATTTGAACTTGTCACTTGGTTAATGGTTCAAGACCACAAAATGGTTCTATGGCACGAGGTAATAAAAGGAAAGAAAAGGAGGGGTTCAGAAATGGGGAAGGATCGTAAAATATGTTATGTATTGATGTTATAAAATTGGAGTATATTTGGTTAATATTTTGCGTATTAAGATTTTTTAATGGGGTTGCCATTAATTTTAATATCCAAGATAAATGTAGTAAGAGATCCTATAAAGATTGTACATAAAATGTTCTAGAAAAGGAAAAAAAAATTGGAATGGGGGGGGGGAAAATGACATCTGCTTACTGTCATTTGTTGTATAATGATTAGGGTTTAGAAATGTCTGTTATTTTAACATTAATCCTGCGAGAATAGATGAAATATCGATAATATTCAAATGGTATCTCAGCTATAATTAGGAATAATTTTAAAGATAATTTGAGAGCTTAAGAAAATGCAATATAAAAATGCAAACAAAAAATAAATTAGGTGTGCTTTAAAAAGCTTAGATTTTGTAAAAATTTAAAAAGTAAACAATGAAAATTTGTGGGGAAAGCTATGGGGAATTTTCAGTATAGGGTTTGTAATTGTAAAAAAAACTAAAAAATGGTAAGTTCAATATTTAATCTTGTGGAAGTTAATAGATTAGAAAAAAAAGCGTGTTCTATAATACTTAGGAGCAAGAATTAAGAAGGAAATTTTAAAATTAAAGAAAAAGGTAAGATCTTAAAAATGTTTATTTATCCTTGTAGATTGGATGGTTTAGAATCAAATATCGCGTGCTTTAATTTGAATTGGTGGAGAAGATAAAAATTAGTGCAAAAGTTGATGTTCTATAGAGCTTAGAATCATTCACTTGTGTTTAAGGAAAAACTGGATTAAAAGGAAAATAGTGTAAGATAACGAATTTTGGCATGTTATATACAGTTTAGAATCAATTATTCAATATTTGAATTGGTTGGAAAGATAAAACTTATTGCAAAAATTGATGTTCTATAAAGCTTAGAATCATTCACTTGTGTGTAAGGAAAAAAAACTGGATTAAAAGGAAATAGTGTAAGATAACGAATTTTGGCATGTTATATACAGTTTAGAATCAATTATTCAATATTTGAATTGGTTGGAAAGATAAAACTTATTGCAAAAATTGATGTTCTATAAAGCTTAGAATCATTCACTTGTGTGTAAGGAAAAAAAACTGGATTAAAAGGAAATAGTGTAAGATAACGAATTTTGGCATGTTATATACAGTTTAGAATCAATTATTCAATATTTGAATTGGTTGGAAAGATAAAACTTATTGCAAAAATTGATGTTCTATAAAGCTTAGAATCATTCACTTGTGTGTAAGGAAAAAAAACTGGATTAAAAGGAAATAGTGTAAGATAACGAATTTTGGCATGTTATATACAGTTTAGAATCAATTATTCAATATTTGAATTGGTTGGAAAGATAAAACTTAAAGGATGATGAAAACTAAATGATTTTGGAAAAATTTTAGGTGTTTTGGTAGAAAAAATACGAAATTAGAAAGGTCAGGAGTAAAAAATTAAAAGCGTGTTCTATAGAGTTTAGAATCAAAAGAAAAAATGCTGAAAAACTATCAAAACGAATTGGAAGGTTCATTAAGTCTTTACAAAATTTAAAAATCATTTATGAGATGTTTGTATTGAATTGGTGGAGCTATGTAAAACTTTTTTTTTAAGGAAATAAAGAAATTAGAATACACAAAATAATTATATTTTTCACACAATACAGTATTGGTTCATTAAGTCAGTTCATTTGCCATAAATCAAGGTCGTTTTTAATACTATTACAAGTAAAGGTGTCAGAGAATAATTTTAAATCAAAACCAAATTTTTGCCTTTCTAATAATGTCATGGAATCAAAAAAATGATAGAAAATGTAAAAAAAATAAGGAAATTGATTTTTTAAAATGAAGTTGAGTACTAAAGGGGAAAATTTTCGGGTTGGGAGTATTTGTTTATATATTGTTGCTGCACAAAGGATATTAGTCATGTAAATTATATCTTTATACTTTAAAATTATTTGTAGGTTAGGTCTTAAAATTTTATCTGTAAAATATTTTCTTTTGTCAGGAGACAAATGTTTAAACTTGAGTAGTATTCTTTCTATCATATTTTCTATGTCCATTAAGTTATTCTTGATGGCGTTGGTTATCTCAAACATCTAAAAAAAAGGTAGAATTATGTATGTGATCTTCTAACCATTTTAAGGATGTTCTGTTCCATAGGTACTAATTTACAACGAACTCTTATTTTTAAGTAAATTTGGCGTATTATGGCTAAAAGAAAGAGAAATATACCTACTGCTGCTATGTTGATCAAATTATCTAAGTACTCATTTTCAAAAATATCAGAAACTGACAAGCTATTATGATTTATTTGATCTTTATTCAAT
Source organism: Acartia tonsa (assembly GCA_900241095.1). Taxonomy (NCBI): domain Eukaryota; kingdom Metazoa; phylum Arthropoda; class Copepoda; order Calanoida; family Acartiidae; genus Acartia; species Acartia tonsa. The sequence goes on along the minus strand of LS055591.1, from coordinate 9,873 downwards.
AAATAGTTTGTCATGAATTTAATTTGATCTTTAGAGAAGGAAGAATTCTTTATCATTTGTGGAGAAATACGACTGTATGTGACTGGACCTATAGATGAATCTACAAAAGATAGTTGGCCATTGAAAGATATATGTGCAGGTAAATCTTTGATTGATAGGGTTTGTCCTAATTGAGTATTTATGGTGTTTAAATTGGCTTGAGTAGTCTTATACAATAATATTCCTTCGTTGGTAGGGACGAAGGATTTTGAAGGGCTATATTGAAATTCACAAAATTTTAAGGTATCATTAAAATTTTCTGTATTTAAAGCATTTAGACATTTATCAAGAGTTAACCTATCATTATGATTTAAAAGATTATCTGTTGGTTTGATAAATTTATGACTGGAGAGGTCTAAAAGATAGCCGTCTTTTAATCCAAAATTATTGTATATTATTGGCACTTGTTTGTTCCCAATCTTTTGGTTGTGATATTCAATCTTTTTAATATAAAAGGTGGGAGCGCCGTTATGACTAAAAGAGTTACTTATTTTAAAATCTGTTTTAGGATTGTTGTATTCTAAAGTTGAGATTGCGTCTGCCAATCTATCAGTTATGATGTTTTGTTTGGCGAGCTTTATTGCTTGATAGAAAGAATCCAGGTTAGCATATAAGGCATTTAAAGTTTCTTGGAGAAACCTAAACTGTATGATTGCCCCTGAAAATTTTTGAGGGTCAGCTTTAAATGAGTCCCAATCCGTAGCTTGGTCAAAACTAGTTTTTACTACTGATGTTAGATAATGTACAGCTCCTATTGTGTTATTAACAAATTTTGGAGAAATTTCAAAATTTGTAGCTAGATGAGCAGGCGAGGGTAGGGAGGGGGTAAAAAATCCTGGTAAATCTAAGATTTTTTGGTTTATTTGCCAAATTTTCTGAATTTCTGTATTTAGAATTGATAAATGTATATAGAATTCATTTTTAACTAATGAATCATAGTCTACATGTACTTCTGTTGGCAATGGAAATTTTGTATTTGTATGGTTGTAAGTCCTATCTACTGCTTTAGTAATCCTATCTATATCAGGTAGTTTACAGGTTAAAGCAATGATTGTTTCAAATTGATAATCATAAAAATTTGTTTGAACAGTATCTCCATAGAAAAATTGTAAAGAAGGTAGCGAAGGTAGAAAGGTCAAAATAAAAATTAAACTAATAAGCATTATGAATCAAAAGTTTTAACTTGAATATCAGTATTAAAATTTACCTTTTTGTTTTGATTTTGTAATTTTTTATAGGCTGATCTTGTCACAATCTGTCTGTCCTCGTCGAAGTTGTCCTCAGGTGGATCTACAAGTTCAACAGGTACTACTCCTTCCTCTATCTCCTGAACAATAGCAGATTCGTCATCAATAGTCTCTTCCGGTGTGTTAAAAATTTCTTCAAGAACTATTTCATCTGAAGATAAAAGTGCATCTAATTCTGCTTTATTAATCTCTTCGAATTTTTTAGAGCAAATTTGTTTTACTGAAGGGGGGAGGGGGTCAAATAGGGGGTCTGAGGGAATGTATTTTTTTATCTCATTTCTATTTCTTCTCAACTGCTTATCGTCTATACTAGAAATAGATCTTACTACTACAGCCCTGGGGGGGAGTTGTATAATGACAAATGGAGATTTGTAGTATGTTGTCTTAAGGGGACGTGTAGAACCCAAGATTTTAGATCTATCAACAACAAAAACAATATCTCCAACTTTATATTCTCTCGTTACTCTGTTCTTATTTTTATATCCTGTTCTATCTTCATTATCTTTTGCAATTTTTAATTGAGCTTCTTTCCATATATTCTGTAATAACTCATGTTTTTGTTTTATTTGATCAATATGTATATGAGCATTTGGGTGTATTTTTGGTAAATTATCTGATAAAAGTGTATTTTCAGAGAGATGGCAACCTGGACCGAAAATCAATTCTGCTGGAGAGAAACCTGTTTTATTTATTTTTGAGGTATTATGCAATAGACTGACTGAACAGCATAAGAAGGACCAATTGAAAGATGGACTGATGGCCAAAACTTTTTTGAAGTAAGTTTTGAAGAGACCGACGTATCTCTCTATCCCTCCATGGGAATATCCTGAAAAGGCTGAAGAATAGAACATTCTACATTTTAAGAAAGCTAAGGTTGAGATTGTCTTTTTTGATACAAAGAAAGGGGCATTATCCGCAAGGATAGATCTTGGGTGCCAAAATTGCATTATAAAACTTTCAAAAATATGTAGAAACTCGTCAGAGGTCTTATTGACGATAGGAAAGCAATTAATGAAATTTGTAGCTGGACATTTTACAATTAAGATGTGTACGAATCCACTCGAGCTTGGAAGACTCTCTATTAAATCCATATGTAAAATTTCTCCCGCCTGGTTACTAATAGGGTAGAAACCTAATTTTTCATTTCTGCTATAATGATTTACTAATTGGCAAGCGTAACAAGTTTTTGTAAACTTATGAACATATTCTTTCAGGAGAGGATGATGGAAATTCTGGAGATTAAGCAACATCTTATCTTTGCCTGAATGGTTGGTAGCAAGGTGAGAAGAAGCTATATAGGCATATAACAATTTAGAAGGAATAAAAAGTTTTGGAATGTCATCTTTGTCTACATAATACAAAAGAGAGTTTTTAATTGTGTATTTATTATTATTATGTGTGTAAATATCTTGTGTTAGAGCTTGTATGTAAATGTCTTTGTATTCTTCTTTTTGATATTCTATGATTTTTTGGGTAGTCAGGACCTTTTCCAAATCTTTTAATGGTTGAAAGATTGTAGTTAAATTTTGAATTATCTTATTGTAAGAAAGATTTGAACCTAAAACTTTTTTACTCAGCTTTCTTTCTTTAAAGTCTTTTTCAAACTTTTCTTTAGAAATCTCTGATAATAAATTAATGTGAGCCTCAGGAATAGAGTATGCTGTAATGTTATTAATAGATAATGGTTTTTCAGGTTTTTGTGGTTTTCCATAGACAACAAATTCTGGGTGCTTCGCAACCCAATCTGCCCAGTCCCCGATGGACATTTCAAGGGCTGGCATATGGTCATCCAGGCTGTCTTTAACATAGAGGGGTAATTGAATTTTCTTTCTTTCACATTTTGGAACATGAAATCTACGTGATAAGTAGTCTGCTGGGTTATTTTTAGAGCTGAGAAAACCTAGTGTAACTGTAGAATGGTCATTTCTAACTATTAAACCCCATCTTTTCATTTTTTTACATGATTTTGTAACACCTTCATCATACATCCATAATACTGTCTTATTATCCACAAGAGCAAGGGTGGGATCATATCCACGGAGATGCTCCGTAGCATGTAAGGCTTCTAGAAGAGCATTGAGCTCTAGAGTGTAAATAGCATTACTTTCGACAGGGGGGGGGATGGACTTTGTGTGATATGCTATAATTTCAAAAGTACCCCTATGTTTCTTAAGTTGGTATTCTGGAAATGTTACAGTAATGGCAGGTCTTACAATTAAATTACCATCATTTTTATAGAGCAGAAAAATGAGTGGTGTAGCACTTTTGAGTTTAGGTGCATTAAAGATAATTTGTCTTTGATCTTTAAAATCATCTGTAGAATTTATAAGAACGACTGACTTATAAAGTACTCTAGCTAAAGCATCAAAAACGTTTAAATCATTATCAATGTGAATAACTCCATTTTCCATATTTTTAATAAAATCTTTCATCATATGGCGGTTTGACATGTATGTGTTTTCTAAAATCTGTGGATGAAGTATGTGGTCCTTAATATAGGTTGTCATTTTCTTACATAGAGTTTTAAAATCTGTTGGACAATTTGAGACTTTTAGAATTAACTTAAGACTTTGACTAAAAGAATTTTTAAAGTCATCTCCATACCCCAAGGTTTTATCCTGTAAATATTCATGTCTAGGTGGTTGAGATGTATTCAGGTCAGCTAGATATTCTTTATGTGTTTGATTTGGTTTTGGATAAAAAATAGGTTTGTATGGAAGTTTTAAGTCAAAAATTATTCTATGAGTTTTATCATCCATGTTTAAATATTCTGGAATTTTTGCTTTAGGGTGTTTTGCTTGAATAATTTGGGCTAAAACGCAGCTATACTGCGATCCTGTTGCGCTGGCTGCGTCGGTCATAAGGACTTTGGGTACTCCAGCTTGAACAATTTTTGAGTAGAGAGGGGCTGAAGATAAAGATTTGTTAATTTCAAAAATGACTTTTTTATGTAAATCTGTCATAATGAATTTTGTTTTGCTGCTAGTAAGAGCTGTTAAATGTTTAATATCTTTAAAAGTGTCAAAACCTAAAACTTCTCTGAAAGAATTCAGCATGCCTAAATATGATTGCATAGTTTCCATAGAAGTAGGCATGGGTGCTTGCAATACTTTTTCAACCCGCTTAGGGTCGGCTTGAACAAAGTTATTGCAAACATACCAGCCGAGGATATTTATCTTATTTTTGCAAAATGAAGCTTTTTCTATTGAAATTTTGCACTTATGAAAGGCAAGTCTGGAAACTATTTTTTCAACACAATTAAAGTGAAATTTTATGCTTTCTTCGTAATTTTCTTTTGCAGGTGTGAAACAGATTATATCATCATAATAAGTTTCACAGAAATCCAGGTAGTCTGGCAGCATTAAAGGATATCCATTTTCATCAAAGATTATTTTATTATTTTCATCTTTACTTGGACAATGATTTAGAATCATATCTGTGAAGCGAGCCAAGATTGCTGGAGAAGAGGCAAGACCTGTGCATAAAGAATTCATCTGATAGGCTCCAATTTGTGTGGCAAACTGAGTATACTTTCTGCAGTCAGGATGGATACTGATGGAGTTAAAAGCATTTTTCAAATCAATTACTGAATAAAAAGAGGCATTTCTCAATTTTTTAAGGATTGAACTTATGGTTGGAAGGAGTGGAGGTTCTATTGTTATGAGTTCATTTAGTAGTTTGTAATTAACAACTAACCTAGCAGCTTGATTTTTATTTGCTTTGGATATTAAGAAGCAAGGAGATGCAAATTGACTTAGTTCAGAACCGCTGGTACTGGCCTTTGAAACTATTCCAAGTTTCTCCAGAATTCTAAGGATTTCGCGTAATTGCTGAACTTCCATTGGAGCTAAATAATAGCATTTTCTAGTTTTAGGAAGAGTGACATGAGGTTTAAGAGTTATTCTATAAAAACCAAGAGTGTCGCTGATTTTTCCTGCATCTAAAGGATGCAAGGAAATTATTTGTGGATATTTATCTATGAATAGATCTTTAATGTATGGCCAAGCCTGGCTATCATAATTTTTTTCTTGTATTATATCTGAGGCATTTTCATAATAATTTGAAGGAATTGAAAAACCAGAAGGTTGTAAATCCTCAGGTACAATATCTTTTGTATTTGGTTTAAAACCTAATTGAATGGTTTCATTTTCATCAATAAAAGAATCTTCTTGTTCTTTACTTAAAGTTATGGATGATTCCTCTATATAATCTCTTTCTTCAGACAAGCTATATTTAGGATTATCTACATCGTTATTAATAGCATCAGGATTTCCTATTGTATCGCCAAAATTAAAATCTAGATTAAAAATCTTCTGGTTAACATTAGCAAACTTAATTTTATCATCTATATTTTTCAGAAGAGTTATTTCACCTACTGGGACAATGGAGGGATTAAGAAAAGATACTTCATGGAGCAAGTTCACTTTATTTTCCAGGTAAGAATTTATAGATATGTGGTTTATTTGAGTTATTTCCTGGCTGGGTTCAATAAAATCTACGTATCCCTGAATTACGCCACTGTAAGATTTGGTTCCTACATTTTGTAATTTTGCTAAAACTGACATTTTATTTCTATATCTTTGAACAAGACTAATGGAGGGAAAAATTATAATATCAAATTGATTAGCATATGGGATATGATCTTGTGTTATAATTACTTCATCATTTTCTAAAAATTTACTTGCAGGAGAAAGTTGGAAATAAATTTCTGTCAATTCTTTTGGCTTTAAATCATTAACGAAAACATGAGCTATATTAAGGGTTTCATCAGTTTCAAAAAAGCTAGGAATTTCTCTTTCTAAACCACATTTCTCCATTCTGTATATTACTGGTTGCATATCATTATTGATTTTTATACTTTTAATAAGAAGGTTTAAATTAAGAAAATCGCTTAAAGAGAAAATTACTGGTTGTTTACATTTAAATCTTGATTGAAATTTAACTATATACAATTTAACAATTTGGGGTTTGTCTTTTTGAGCAAATTTGATGTTAAAATTGATTGTCCCTAATATAGGTATATTGTGCCCAGTATAAGACTTTAAACTAATTTCTGTAGGTTGAATAAGTTGAGACCAATCATCATTATCTATGTAAGGAAACAAATCTCTTAGATATGCAAAAGAACAGATAGATAAGTCGGCCCCAGAATCAATCATTGTAGTACAACTTCTGTAATCATTAAAATTTAAATCCACTAAAAGTGGTACATAAAGTTTACGTCCAAATTGAGAATTAAGATTTATAAAATAAAGTTGATGCTTGTCTTTTTGGAGATTATTTAAAGAAATCATATTTAATTGCTATGCTGAACTTATACGTGATTTATATTCCTTATTCATGGCTCTCATGTCATAGATTCTATGCTTTCCTTCTTTTTTGGCCTGAATAAAAGCTGGCCTACGAAAACATAAATCTTCTGGATGGTGTAATATTTGTTTATTGTGTGATGCTCGTAAGCAAATTGAGCAAGGATAAGGGGTAGGTGGTTGTATTTTTAATTTACCACAATCTAAACGCATTTTTTGGCATCGTGTTGAATCATGACCAGTGATTCCACACAAGGGGCATGTGATCTTAGGTTTGTTATCATCATTAGGCCTGTTATGATGATATTTAGGAGCCCCAAAATTTTCTATGAATTGGTCTCTCATTTGTTTAGATACATTTTGCGGATTATATTGGCCGTTCCTAAAGTTTTGGCCAGATTGATTTCTTGAGCTAGCATAATTGTTATTGTTATTATTTCTGTAATTATTCTGATATCTTTGAACATTTTGATTAGAATTTTTATTATCATATCGTGATTTATTGTGCACATAAGGTGAACCATTTCTTTTATAATTATTATTATTATTATTGGAGTCTTTTCTGTAATATCTAGAATTATGAGGAGTCTCTGTTTTTAGAGAATTTATATAATGCCTATTATAATTAGGATAATCATGTGAAACTTGGAAATTGTCATAATGATTGTAATGAGAGTAATTGGATCCATGTTTATAGAGTCTAGAGTCAATGTCTAGATTGTTAATAAAATGCCTATTATTATAATTATAATTCTTATAGCTAGAGTGAGAATGATTATTTTTATACGTAGGCCTACGATTTTCATAATTTATATTATTAACTGAGTGTCTAGGGTTGTTATATCTGTTGTAATTTTGAGCTTTTGAATGTTTGTTAGATAAAGCTTGCTCTAACTGAAGATCTATGAGGTCAGAGTAAACTTTTAAGGATGTACTGAATTCTGCAAAAGAAGCATTTCGACCATATTGCGCACTACAGTCTTTTTCTGCCTTCAAAACGAATTCTTGACATTCACGAGGGAGCGCTTTTTTAAGAGCACTTATAACTTCTGTATTGAAACAAGCATTTCTGGAGGCTACATCATGTACTAAAGCCGCTCGGTTCCCTAACTCAAGTATGTCAGATTCAATGCTACTTAGGGTTGAATCTGAAGGTGGAATATATTTTAATAATAAATCTCTAGCTTTATAAGGACTAATACGTGTATCATATTTTTTAAATAAATTGGTATAGATATCACTAATAGGCAAACTTGAGGCGATTTGATCAGAAATAAATTGGTAAGGTTCACCTGTGAAACTTCTTTGTAAAAACTTTTTAAATTCTGCTAAAGATAATCCTACATCTTCTTGTGCATCATTTAGATTTGTTAAATGCTCAGCTATAGAAGGGGAAGATGGACTCTTTGGATTAAAGGGTCTTTTAGGAAAAACATTCTGGGCATAAGACCTTTTATATTCATTCCCAGGTAAGATATCTTCTGGAGAGAAAAATGATGGGGGAACAATAGTTTCCATAGTAGCGAATTTTTTGGAAGTAGCAAGATTTTTAATCAAATTATCTAATTGTTCCTTTTTCTCTCTAATTTCTTGTTCTACATGCAAATTTTGCTGGTGTTTAAGATCTTGATAATCATTACTTATTTCTTCAAGATCAAAATTGGGGGTAGGAATATCAGCTTTTTTACTTAAAGCTTTTGAAGTACTAGCTAGGTTTAAAAGTAATCTACCAATGGGATCTGCTAAAGTTTTACCCACATTTTCAGAAATATAATTGTTATGAACTTCATCTTCATGTATATTTAAATTATTATCCGGATTATTTGACTCCATATTTATGATTGAACCCGCTTGGGATGTCGGTCTAGAGGGGGATTTTTCTCCTCTTTTAAAAATACTTGTCATATTTTGACTTTATAAGGTTTATAATATGTTCAAAGGTTAAGAAGAATTGACGTATAAATTCAGCAAAACTTTTTAATAAGTCTAAATTAAAAATCGAGAGCGCAACTAAAGCAATTAAAGATATACAAATAATAAGAAATAATACTATACACTTACCTAAAATGTTGACTGTCTGTTTAGAAGGAGAACCAGGAGTGCAACCGAATGAACGGGACTCTTTAGACTGGATTGATGCAGTGGAATTTACCGGATCCGTTCGAGGCACAGGTCTCCTGAAACAAAAATAAGTTTATCACAAGTTTGTAGCACCAAGTTTATTATCACTAAATTTTACAAGTTTAGTGACAGACAAAGGAAAGTGTAAGATTATTCAGTGAAAGTCTAAAAAGATTCAAACTTAATAGCAAATTATTGTTATAATATCTAGAAGGAGAAAGATTAAAGGGAATCTTTGAGTAATATCTAGAGCAATGACGAAAATTTGAAAATCTTCGTTATGCTTTAAACTATTTAGGTTTAATTTGTAAACTAGATTCTTGGCTGTTAGTTTAGTGTCAATAGATGCAATTAAAAGTAATAAAAAGATAGTATAAAAGAGTCTTTTAGTTTTATATAGGACCAGTAAAGCTAAAAAGACTAAGTATATATCTAAAATGTCAATGGTGATTAGTAAAAAAAAAGGTTCTATAGAAAGATAAGAAAGAATAACCTTAGGTGCAAGATTATTTAAGTATTCCTATGTTCTAATTCCTATCGGACAAGTTGCGCCACCTGTAGGATATTGGGAGTGACGCTCACTCCCTGTTACGTGTTTTCGGCTCTAAAACTCTATTTTTAAGGCCCGAACCTTAGATTTTGGATCAAGTCTAGTTCGCGAGAAAAGGTCTAAAACCGAAATTATCTATTTATATGTTAACAAACATCTATCCAATAGAATCCACGATAACAGTCCTTTAAAATGATTAACGTTGGTTCAATGTGATTTTAGCTAAAGTCCTACACTACGCCCAAAATACTATCTCCAATCCTATGAGACCGAAAAATAGCTGCCACTGGCAGTAGAATAAGATCCTCCCTCTAGCTAAAGTTAATTATAGAGTACTTTGACAAATTAGATTAATACCTTTTTATTAAAAAATATCTTTTAATTGATTTTTATCTTTTTATTCACTAAACTGGACTAAACTACACAATTACAATGATATTTAGACAATTAATTCAATGATAGTATCTTAAGTTTATATGTAATTAATATTTGGCACAATTTGCTTAGGACAATGATTTCAGAAAATATAAGTTCTGGGGTTTATAATTAAGTTGACAAATCACTATTCACAACACAAAACTTAAATCAATAATGACTAGATTGAGTA